>OVBE01001420.1:0-36972 GCA_900406425.1 Iberis pinnata | reverse complement strand
CATTATGGATTGACATAAAAAAAACCCATACTACAACGATGGGTTGATTGATAGCCCATAGGGACCCAAAATCCCTACTATCATCAATTATGTTACTTGGCTTTTCGAGTGCAAGTGTTATTACATATTTGTTCCTTATTCCCATAGCGAACATCTAGCTAGGAAGTCGTTGCGAGTCTGAGCTCGGCTTTATACTTTTTATAAGGTTTAACTCGGCGAGTTTTGGCTCAGCTTTGTATGTTTTATGAGTTTCATCTAGGCGAGCTAGGGCTCGGTTTTTTAGTTTCTTGCTGTTGTTTAGGTTGGATACGATATTGGACTAAATTTATTTTATATAAAGAAGGGTAATGCGGGCGTCTATTACCCCGTCTTTATTTGTTTTATTTTCTTGTAGCTGCACCCTTATTGTGGGCTGCCTACGTACCCATTATTGATGGATCAAGCCATTCGTAGTTCATGGTGCGACCATACCTGACTCAGTAGTGGTAGAGTTAGAGGTATCGTGCGTTCCAGAATCTTGATTGCATCGTTTCGTCGAGGTCGGCTAGTTGGTAGACTCCTGGTTTGACGATCTTTACAATCTGGTATGGGCCCTCCAGTTTAATGCCCAGTTTTTCTGCACGGTATTCCTTGGTGTTGTTGAAGACGTGGCGTAGGACTAGGTCGCCTTCGGAGAACCTCATAACGTTGACGTTTTGTTGTAGTCCCTAGCCGCGGCTTACTGGTAATTTTGGATCCATAGTAGGACTTGCTCGCGTATTTCCTTGGCTTTGTCGAGTCTGTCATGTAGCATAGTATTATTGACATTGTTCTTTTTCAGAATTTTAAGTCTTCTTAGGCTATAGGTGTTGACTTCAGAGGGGACCATTGCTTATATTCTGTGTGCGAGGGAGAAGGGGGTTTGATTCGTCGCTCTTCTGGGTGTTGTTTGTTGCGACCAGAGAACTCTATCGAGTTCGTCGGCCCACAATTCTTTTCTTCTTTTGTGTCTCTTCTTGATTCCGTCGATGATGGTTTTGTTCATCGCTTCAGCTTGGCCGTTCCCTTGAGGGTATCTTGGCGTCGAGTGGCTCAGTCGGATTTTCCATTTGGCGCAGAAGTTCTCGAATTTATGGGAATAGAATTGCGTCATGTTGTCAGTGATGATCTCGTACGGTAGTCCGTGCCTGCAAATTATGTACATACGAAGTTTTGTACTTCAATGTCGTGTATTTCTGCAAAAGATTTGGCTTCGACCCGTTAGGTGAAGTACTCCATCATGATGAGAAGGTATTTTCGTCCCTGTATAGAAGGCAAGGGTCCAACGATGTCCATCGCCCATCGCATGAAAGGGTAGGGAGATACTGATGTTCACAGTAGTTTTGTTGGTTGGTGGGCGGTCAGCGCATGGCGTTGGATATTGAACCTCAGCGTCGGTGGTGGTGGAGACTGATAAAGATAAAGAGTTTCTCCGTCCTCAAGCTTGGCTAGTATTTGTGGGGTCGACAGGTATTCCTTCAGCTCTTTGAATGCCTGTTCGCACTTCTCATCCCACTCAAATATTTTGTTCCCTCGAAGTAGCTGGTAGAAAGGTAGGCATCTATCGGTGGACTTTGATATAAACTTGTTGAGTGCGGCGACGCGCCCGGTTAGACGATGTACTTCTCGTGTGCTCTTCGGCGAGGGGAGTTAGATTTTATCTGCTTTGGGTTTCCTTATATTCCTCTCTGGGTGACAATGTAGCCCAGGAATTCCCCTGATGTTACGCTGAATGTGCACTTGGTGGGGTTTAATTTCATTCGGTATTGGTTAAAGATGGTGAAGCAAAAGCGCAGATGTTCGACGTGGTCGACCTTGGACAATGATTTGACTAGCATATCGTCGATGTATACTTCCATATTCATGTCCAAAAGGTTAGAGAAGATTCGGTTGACTAGCCTTTGATATGTTGCTCCAGTGTTTTTGAGCCTGAATGGCATGACCAGTAGCAGTATGTCCCCTTGTCTGTGATGAAAGCTAGTTTTTCTCTGTCGCCGGGATGCATCATTATCTCGTTGTAGCCGGAAAGAGCGTCCATAAAAGAGAGTAACTCGTTCCTGACGGTTGCCTCGACGAGTCGATCGATGTGTAGGATAGGATAGCTATCTTTCATGCAGGCTTTGTTCAGGTCGGTGAAGTCGATGCATACCCGCCATTTTCCATTCTTTTTCTTTATGACCACCAGGTTTTCCAGCCACTATGGATACTTGACTTCAGCTATCGATCCGGATTGTAGCAGCTTTTCCACTTCGTCGTTCACTGCTTGCGCCCTCTCTGGCCCTAGCTTTTGCCAGTTTTGCCGCTTTTGCCGCTTTTCCTGATTGGTTTGAAAGTTGGATCGACGTTCAGCTCATGGCAGGTGATACCTGGGTCGATCCTTTCATAGACTCTAAGAACCATACGAAGGAGTTAGAGTTTTCTTTCAAAAAGGTGATCAATTCTACTATGATTTCCCCATCGAGCTCATGACCGACCCCGACGCATCTCTCAGTTTTGATGTTGATATCGACCCGGTCGATAGCTTTGTAGTCGGAATTTTTTCCTTCTTTGGGAATTTCCAGCGCTTGGAGTTCCCCAGATGTAGTTGATATAATTCGGCGCTCTTACAGGCCTTGTGTTCTGCGATAAAATAGGTTCATGCCGCTTTCTGGTTGCTTTGGAGGGTGACGATCCCTCGTGTTGTCGGGATCTTGACGCACTGGTGGAAGATGGAGATTGCAGCTTTGGTTTCTGAGATCCAAGGGGTTACCAGGATGGCTTTAAAGATGGGGTGTTTGTCGACCACTTGAAACTTGGTGGTTACGATGCTCCTACCGACCCGGACCGAGAGTTTGATGGTTCCCACTGTCTCAATTATATCGCCCCTAAAGCCGGTGAGAGACTGTGTGGTTTTTTTTTTTTATAGCCTCCTCGTTGATCTCCATTTTTTGGAGGGTGCTCTTGAAAATTATATATATCGAACACCTTGTGTCGATGAGAATTCTAGTCACTTCGCAGTCCTTGATAACGAGCTCCACGAGGATGAAATCTTTTTGAATGTTCTCTACTCCTACCAGGTCTTCGTTGGTGAATCGGATCGGTTCGTGTCTCAATGGTCCGCTGGTGGACGCCCCCTTGTGTTGAGGACCAAATGTTCTGGCCACACTGTTGATCGTATGGAGTTGCCGTATTGTTGGATTCTGCCCATGGTGACGTTTATTCTCCGACAGGGATTAAGAATGCCTTCATCCCTCTCGCTGTTATCTTGCTTGTATGGGGCAGTCATGTCTTCGTCGACGACCTGTCTCTCTTGTCTCCCTCTTGTGTCGTGGTTTTGGTTTGGTTGATAGTTTTGTGAGCGCACTCTNGGGGGGGGGGGGGGGTATTGGTTGGGTCGCCTTTGTCCGTCTTGTCCCCGACTTTCTTGGTACTTTTTTAAGCAGTAAATCCTTTAAATGATGGCAATCGGCCGTGTTGTGACCCTGACAGTTGTGGAACTCGCAGTAAGCATTGCGATCGTCATCTCTTCCCTGAGTCACCTGCGGTTTATGTTCTTTACCGAGGTAATTAGCGTGCCTTTTTCCTTTGTCATTCTTAGCTTGACCCTCGTAGAATTATCAAGGTTTGAGCTGCTCCTCCTTATAATTTCCACTATGATTTTTGGTATGTTTGCATGCCATTGCGGCTTTTTTTTCCTCTTTTTCGATGAAACGGTTGGCTCTGTGGTGGGCGTCTTTTAAAGTTTGTGGCTAGTTCAATATTATCTCCTCTCGAAATCTGAATTTGTACTAAAGCGCGTTTCTGAGTGCGGCGATAGCAGCTTCGTCGGAGATGGCTACTCTCAAAACTACCTCTTTGTACCGATCTATGAATAACCTGAGGAATTCTCGGTGTCCCTGGCTTAGTGACCATAGGTCGGTGGTCGACGCCTTATTCTGCATGAACATGGAGTAGTGCTTGACAAAAGTTGTTGACAATTGCTAGAAATTGTCGGTAGACCTAGCTTCTAGGTGGGAAAACCATGAGAGCGTCGCTCCTCCTAAGTTTTCTATGAATAGTTGGCAGAGACCAGCATCTTTTACTTCATCAGTTAATTGGGCGCGTCATATCGTGATCGTGAAGGCGGTCATATAGTGAGTAGGGTCAGCGTTTCCCTTGAAGGTTGAGAATTTGATCTTTGCGGTGTGCTTGATCTTGGTCTCTGTTATCCTCTTCGTGAAAGGGGTCCTCTGGGTTTCTTCGACGACCCGCTCGATTTCCGGGGCCGAACTTGTGGCTTTGTGAACGAGTGAGCTCATTCCTTAAGTTGGGCTTTCAGTGCGCTTATTTCTTCGCTCTGCTCAGTGGGGCTACGGTGTGGAGGTGGATCTACGCGGCGATTTGATTCGTGATTTTGCAGGCCTTTTGGTGTTGGCGTTTGGACGTTGGTGGATCTGAAGAAGTTTCTGTTCAGGACTTCCAGTTCGGCTCTTTGCAAGCTTGCAGTCATTACTGGCTCGAATTTTCTCCTCAGCTGTTGGGATTTTTTTTCCTGCTATTCCAGTCGACGTAATAGTGTTTGATTAGTTTCTTCTTGCGTGGGTACCCCTTGGATCTTATTCATTGGTCCCGTCGGCATCTGGTGGATCCGGGTGCTTTGTCCTTCTAGATGGGTCACATCTTCAATCTGGACATAGTCGTCTGTGAGTTGTGTCCGTCATGTCTTTAGTGCGTCGTTCATTTGAGGGTTAGTTCCTTTCAAATATGTCTCCAGTTGAGTCGCCAATTGGTGAATCGAGGGTGAAAGTCCCCCTGATTTAGGTTCGTATTTTACATGTAAAAAGTAGAATGAGGGCGTCAACAAAGCCGACGAACTCAAAAGAAGGTAAGAAATCTAAGGGAGTCGATTTATCTCTCTAACTTCTCTCTAGGATCTCTTTTTCTCCAAATTTCTGACCTTTTTCGTGGGAGCTCCCTCCCTTTTTATAGTGCTCTCCTCGTCATAATTCGGCTACGTAGAGCAGTTGGATAGAAGTACTGTTTTTCTGGCGAGTTGGTCAATAGGCTACTGTTCTGCGGGTTTTAGAGGAACTAGGCGCATTGTTACTTCGGCATCTATATTTTCCTCATCGACTTCTGAGATGGGCCTCTGGTATTGACTTGCAAGGTGGATATGCAAGGTGGGCTTGGCCCATTGGGCTGGGTGGAAATACACATCCTACATGTTTGTTCCTAAGTCGCACTATTGTAACCGTGAGTTTGATGAGGCATGTTAATTGAATTTATTCATACTTGTCATCGAACCTCGTTTGATATGCATCGTTGATTAGTGATATGTGAGATTGTGTTTCTTTACGTAGTCGTAAAGAAAATTTGTTTAACGTTATTGCATTCATGGTGCTCAAGTATATACTGATTATGCATATTTTCATAAAATATAGTTGTTATTAAAATTTTTGGATATGCATTAAAGAATAATGGTTTCTTTTGCAAAGATAAAATTTTATGAGTTGATTGCTTAGCTTGTATATGCATATGTAAACTTAATGTGTTAAGTATGTAAGTTGAAATAAGAATTCATGCATGTGTTGTTATAATTATAATATTGTTATAATAAAAATTCATGCATCTTGCTATAACAAGAGTTCATACGTATTCTTATAATAAGAATTATGCATATGTTGTTATTAAGAATATCTAATCTTGATGCATAATTCTGTGTGGTTTTTTTAAATATATAATAATACGGTTTTGATCTATTTTTTTGGTTTATGGTCAACCAAATTTGTTTGGTTTTAAGAAAATCAAATCAGTTAGTTATCTAAATGCAGCGGTCTGCAATGTTTTGGGAGCTAGAGAATTATCTATGAAATAAAATTGGTTTACATGACTAGGCTATCAAAACGGTTTTGGGCTTAGAGACATAGGGTTGGATAAAAAATCAGATGATACTAAACATGCTGGAGTCCAAGTTGGGCTATCACTAATTAGGAATGTAGGCCTGCCAATTTCATCATCCCATGAACAAAAGTCAACAAAAGAATGGGTTCTCCAAACTTTTGGTTCAAGCTCTCCTAAGATGGAAGATAGGTGGGCCTCTTTTGGGGCTAATCAAGACCCAAAGCAGCCCAATTCTGATAATGGGCTTCTTAGGGAGACGGTGAACAGCCAAGTGATGGAGTCACCAGGTCTTATCGTTAAGGAACAAAAGGAATTGGGTGAGATCTGATGTCACTGGGCTAGAATGAGACTAATGGGCCTAGAGTTGAATTTTCTCTTCATAACCCAAAGATAGCGGACGGCTCGTAGATACATGAGCTCAATAAAGAGATGCTATTGGATGACATTATTTCACCATTAAAACTGATGATGCATTCCCAGGTTGTTAAAGGTGATCAAAAAATCCAAACAGGAAAGGATCTCGAAGCTACTGAAGCCGCGGAAAAAGATTTGGCAATCCGAGTTTCGAGTTTCAAAAACATTAAAGCATGCTCCACATATTTTGAAGAACAAGGTGTTTCGACCATCCATTCTAGAGATGGCCTCCAACATGGAAGGAGAATTTGGAGAACTTTTAAGCCATGTGATTGAGGAGAAACCACCAACAAAAGGATAATGATCCTAAGTTTGAACTGACAAGGAGTCGGAAGCTTCTTGGCGGTCAGGCTTCTGAGGGAATTCTGGCGTACGATTTTCCCAGGGATGCTCTTTCTAATGGAAACAAAACAACAACTTCCTTTTCTTCAAGATTTACAAGCGCATTTAGGTTATGATTTTTTTCATTGTTGACCCTTATGGTCTCAGTGGTGGTTTAGCTTTATTAGCTTTTTCGTCTTTTAATGTTCAAGTTCTTTCTAGTAGCAAAAATGTAATTGATACTATGGTTACAATTGATGGGAATAAAACTTTTATCTCTTTTGTTTATGGTGAACCTGTTATATCAAAACGTGATTTGATCTAGGAATGATTGAAACGAATTAGCACTTCCAGGTTTGCTGCATGGGCAATGATTGGTGACTTGAACGAAATCACTGACCATCATGAGAAAACAATTGGTCGTATACTGGCATATGCAGGTAAACATGTCATTGGTCTGGCACAAGAATTTATGGAAACGAGATCTTTAGACCCTCGTTTGAATGAGACTAACATTTTCATGATCCCAAAGATGGATAGACCCAAGGACATGAAGGATTTTTGGACGATTAGTCTTTGTAATGTTATTTACAAGATTAGTTCCAAAATCCTTACCCAACGATTAAAGGAATTCTTACCGGCAATTATCTCAGAGACTCAATCAGCCTTTATTGGAGAGCGAGTCATCTCCGACAATATCCTTCTCGCTCAGGAAGCCTTCCACGCTCTACAAATAAAAGAGAGTTGCATGAATAACTTCGTGGCTATTAAAACAAATATGAGTAAGGCTTACGACAAAGTGGAATGGGATTTCCTAGAGGTTGTTATGAAAAGGTTGGGAGTTGCAACAACGTGGATACGTTGGATTATGTCATGTGTATCGACGGTAACATATCAGGTTTTACTAAATGGTGTTCCCAAAGGGAGAATCACGCCATTCCGGGGACTGCGTCAAGGCGATCCTCTTTCTCCATACCTTTTCATTCTCTATACGGAGGTGTTGATCGCTGATCTAAACGAGGCAAAGAATCCGGTCTACATGCAGAGTTGCTAAGGCTATTGTAGGCAATGAAAAATTTATATACGATGGACAGACAGTGCAATACATTCATTACAGACTCCAAAGAACTGGTGTCAATGATATAGAATCCACATAATTGGCCAGCCTTCAAATCAGAGCTTCGTGATGTGGCACAAGTCTACACCCCAATATGAAGATCCTCCATTGTTCAAGGGAGCGGCAAATATTATTTACTTCAGTGGGCTCTTCACTTCCTATATGAATGAGTTGAGAGACTAATGTAGTTTTCTAAGTGCTTCTTATTGTAATTTTTATTGGGTGACAAAAAAATCACTTTCCATTGGGCTTTTTGGCCCATTACGTTGTTAATTGCATGTACATAAATGTGTTTGCTTTGTTAATTGAAGTGACCAAGGTTAAACAAAAATCCTAAGAGAGAAAATGAGGCAGAGACGAATAGTTCGTCGTGACGGCTTCTAGTTTTTGAGATTTGATCTCGTCAGTATTAGCGTACTTTCTCGATCCAGTTTGTGTGCGTGTGGATACTTGTAGAGGTGATATTACTCGGTTTTAACACTTTCTGATGAGCATTTATAATTGCTATTAAGCGTTATCCAAGTGTTTTCCTTGCAATTTGATATCTTTTACAGGTTTTCTAGGTGTTGGGTCATTTTGGAACAAAAAGACAGATTTCTGCACGAAACGGATGCAAATTGATATATGCAGATGCAGAGTCCAGCAGAAGGTTCGGAAGTTTAGCAATGTTTGAAGATGTTCCCACTGATGGATGAAGCTGAAAGTTTGACACAAGATAACCACGTGAGTTAGCTTTCATATGGAAGTGGTTTGAAGTCGATCCATCGGCGCAATCAAAAGTTATGGCTATTTTACTAAACACTGGTCAAGCTGGCTCGCAGAAGAAGATCGCGCAGGAATACAAAGAAGTGCACGGTCGGGCAAAGAAGTGCACGATCGGGCAAAGAAGTGCACGATCGGGCAAAGAATTGCCCGATCGGGCAAAGAAGTTCCCGATCGGGAAAAGAAGTGCCCAATCGAGAAAATGCTCCTGGAATACCCGAGAATAAGTAGAAAATTTCCAAAATTTGCAATCAAGTCCTCAAGTTTACCCCAATTTTCCTATTTAAGTTATTTTACTTTTTTTAGCATATAAATACATTATGTTTTAGGTTTTTAGAACTTAAGCTTTATTTTATTTCTGAGAGAATTACTGAGGAGAAGAGATTCTGAAACTCTATATTAGGGAGAAGATTTTTGAACCTCTTTATATATCTATACTTATTTTAATTATGTGTTCTTCTCTGATTTTGTATTGTTTATGTTTTGCAATGTCTGAGTAGTTCACTAGTTAGGTTTTAGGGTTTCCTAGGGAAACCAGTTTTTAATGTTAGGTTTAACTTTGTAGGATTGAATTTGTTAGGTTTGTTAGTCTAAATTTGTTCTCAATGCTTGAATTAGATTGATCACCTAGTTCATGACTATAGGTTGATAAATACAAAGGGATTTGATTTAGAAACCTGACCTAATTTAGATGAATAAGTGTTTAAACTTGCGGGAGTATTGTTTTAATGCTTATGAACAATTGAATCTGATTGCAATGCATGATCGAATTGCTTTAAAGACGGCGGGAGTTTGTCTCTGGCAATTCGAGCATAGGGTTTAATACTCCGGGAGGAGATTATTCTTTATTCGTTTTTCATGTTGACAACTATTTTCAATCTCAATCATGTATGTTAACTTGACTTTAAACCTGATTACCTACGGATTTCCCTAATGCCCTAGCGTTTTTATATTATAATTTTCAAACCGTTTTTATTTGCCGTTTTGAATTCGTTACAACAATCACTTAATTATTCTCACTTTAGATAGATTTGAAACTGAAACTGAACGTGTACTTTCTGGTCTCTGTGGATTCGATACATATGCTTGCTACATTGAACTGTTCTCTGCAGTACTAGTTTATGATTAAATTCTTAACCTATCAAAAGGCACGACACTTGGAATTCTCATAAACTTTAGACTAATTTGATTTGTTTTTTCGCTTCAGGATATCCAGGTATATTCATATCTTTGTATTCTCAATTAAATTCAGTATTTGCACGAATCCTGACAGTTAAGTTTGTAATTAAAATTTTAAATCATTATAAAGTATTACAATTTCCAACATATATATAGGTCCGGTTCATTTGATAGTGACCAGCGATCAAATGTTTATCCTTTGGTAGTCACTGCATGAGCAACAACCACTTCGATTGTAAAATAACTAAAAAATCAATTAAATTAAAATAAGTTCAAGAATTAAATAATTAAATCAATTCAAATAATTTTAAAAAATAAAATAATAATTTTAAGATAGTTAAATTAGATTATATTCAATAAAATTTAGAATAAATACTATATAGGAAAAATTAAATTAATTAGTTATAATTAAATTTTGTTATATATAGTATACAACTATACATATATAATTAGATATTTTGTATTAATATATATATATATATTAACTTTAAAATAAAAATATATCCACTAATCTATGCGACAGACGAATAACTTAGGGACTAGTCGCAACGACAAATAGCGATTGGCCACAATGACCAATAACAACAACTACAATACCAAAATTTTACATATCATTGATGATTGTCGTTAATTACTGTCGTTGTCGTTATTAACTATGATATGAACAAAGCCATAAATACTCTAAAACATCTTCAACTGTGCTCTTGTTTTAGTTTTTGTTTCATTTGAATGCAAAATATACTTTAATAGTGCTTAATTTTTTTAAAATGGACTTTTTACTTGTAACTTGGTTTTTCTTCTTTAATGTGTGTATAATGTTTGATTTTAAAAATTATATATTATAATATCACCCATATATAAATATATATATATATATTATTCTTTTATTAATTTGATTTAATTTTAAAATATAATAACAACATATAATATTATATTAAGGATAAAATTAAAATTATATGACTACTATAACAAATAAATATTAACAAACATCAACTGATAATTACTACTAATATAAAAGTATATTACTTAAAATATTGTGTATTTTATTTATATTTCTATAGTTATGTCTTATTTATCATTACCAACTGATTTTATTGAACTAGTGTTAAAAATAAATTATTTGGAAAAAAATTAATAAACATGAAAAACTAAAATATGTTATTAACATTAGTTATAAAGCATAATTGAACATATTTTGGAATATTCGTTTTAGAAAGAAAAATAAAACAAACCATTGACATAATTTTTTTATTTTGAAGAAAATATTTTTTTAACCTAAAAATAAATAAAGAGTCGAATATAAGGACATGTTTTAGATCTATTAGAAAATTTGGTGGTTGCACTATTCGATTGTTCTTTTCATTTTGAAAAGAGACTTGTTTCGGCTCTCAACTCTACATGGTTATAAAATAATAATAAGTAAATAAATAATTTTGTCTTTTACCAATTTGGACCAATGTGTAGTATTAAGAGTGTGAATGGGAAGCGCGTTTACAAGCGGACCGATGAAAAACGTAGTAATCACCCTTCAATGAATTTGACCAATAATGCCTTTGACCAATTATATTATACCCCAATAGTATTTTTATTTTTTTCTTTTTTTGTTTGTTCATAATAATAGTGAACCGCACTTTACTTCGATGCGCAGTTATCAACTTTGCAAGCATTTTCAACCTGTGTTGCCATATTACATAACACACTAGTCTCATAAATGGCAAAATCATACAACAGTTATCGCATAGCAACTCATTCAAATGCTGGTTGATGATGATAATGTTAAAGTATAATCAAATCTCATATAAAGTGTCATCTACATAAAGTTAGTTACACATTGTATAAGTTAGTTATTTATATGAAGAGTCACAAATGATAAAGTTAATTATTTATGTGAAAAATCACAAATGGTAAAGTTATTATTTATGTGAAGAGTCACGAATAGGGGTGTCAATTGGGCTTGCATACGCCCATTTGGGCATATCCGCATGGACGCGGCCCAATATGTCCGTGCCCAATAATGCCCGCATCCAAACGGGCTTGTCTGCGGACGTCCGCTTCCCATATTTGTGGTTTTCAAATTTTCATGTTTTGTAACTTTTATTATTAAATTAACTCAAATTCAACATATAAAAACTTTTTTTATATAAAAAATCTAAAAAATTTTAAAACTTATAAAAATCACTCTTTAGAATATTTTGATTAAAAATTATATAAGATGCAGAAAAGTAAGAACTTTTTTTACATATTAAATTTCCCTAAAATATATTAAATTATATAAAAGTTAAAATATAAAATAAATTTTATAACTTTTATAATTTTAAAATTTTTATAATTTTAAAATTTTTATAATTTTAAAATTTTTATAATTTTAAGAGTTTCTTAATAGTTTTTAATTTTTTTTATTTTTTATAATTTTTATTTTATTTTATAGTTTTTAGATTTAGACATAAAATTAATGTCCAAATGGAAAAACCATGTCCGATTGGACAAGCCCGCTACAAACAACAGACAACTTTGGGCACTGCCCAATTGGCCCGCTTATATTGCAGACATGTCCATGGACAGTCCGCGTTGAAGCGGATTGGGCCTGGCCCGCGGACAATATGTCCAACTGACTCACGAATGATAAGTTGTGTCTTTACAATTTCAAACACACATTTCCGTTTGTATTGTTTCATGTCTATATAAAGACGTAGCCATTGTCTTTGTAAACACAATTTTGTGTGTACTTTTGAGATTAATTAAATAAAATTTACATAGTATCAGAGCTTTATTGATTCAAGGGCCAATTAAAGCAAAAAGTTTAAGCAAAAGAGACAATGGCGACAACATCACATTAAATTATCCCTATATTCGATGGGGAGAAGTATGATTTATGGAGCATTAAGATGATGACCATCTTGAAGACGTGAGAATATTGGATCGTGGTGGAAGACGGAATTCCAATCCAAGCGGACCAAAATATTCACACACATGAAGTGGTACAACAAAGATCTCAATGGAAATAGGCATCAATAAAAAAATATGATGGTATTGCAACTCATGCAAACTGCCGTAACGGATCAAATATTCTCACGAATTTCGGCAGCAATAACATCAAAGAGGTATGAGATGCATTGAAGACTTAATACGAAGGATCTTCACAAGTTCGCTTGATCAAACTTCAAGCGTTGCGTATAGAGTATAAAAATCTGAAGATGTATGATGGAGAAAACATAAAATCATTCACTGATAAGTTAATTGTTTTGTAGAATTAATTAACTTATCATGGAGAAAAGAAAACAAATTCACAAGTCGTTCTGAAAATACTCATTTCTCTCCAAGCCAAGTTCGATAGCATTGTTAGCTTTTTGGAACAAACTCGCGACCTGAATTCCTTAACAATGACAGAGCTAATCAGTATTTTGAAAGCACATGAAGCAAGGCTATCCGCAAGAGATGAAAGAACAAATGAAGGAGCATTCAATGCTCGCACAAAGTCAAGAGAAACCGGTTCTAAAAAAGATAACACTAGAAGCTGTGAGAATCAAGGCAAGAAGTGGTGTGAGTTTTGCAAGAGAAGTGATAGGCTTAGGATTTTAATCCTAAATCTACACTGAAGAGAACATATCTAAGTAGCATAGAATATGGTCGGATTACACTCTAGACCGGATAGTGCGACTTTCAGTTTAATATCAATTCTAGCTAAGACATATTAAAAACATTGGTTGTAACTGAGTTAAAAGAAAATAACGGTAAATAAAAACGGATTTAATATTAAAAATGCAAGAATTAATATTGAAAATAGTTTTCAACATGAAAGACATAATTAGATTAATCTCCTCTCGGAGTATTAAGCCTATGTTCAAATTATCAAAAATAAACTCTCGCATGTCTAATAATTCAATCAAGCATTAAGTTCATATTCAATTGTTCATAGACATTCAAGACAATACTCTCGCAGCAAGAACATCTACTCATCTAGACTAGATCAGATCTCTAAACCAAATCTATTTGCGTTTATTAATCTAAAATCAATGAATTAGTTAGCTACTCTAATTTATGCATTAAGAACAAGCCTAGACTAAGAACCTAACAAATTTAATTCATTATGTTAAAACCCTAACTAACAAACCTGGTTTTCCTGGGAAACCCCTAAAGCCTAACAAGTGAACTACTCAGACATAGCTAAGTTAACACAAAGAATAATCAAAGAAGAACACATCATGAAAACCAAAACAATTATTATTAAAAGACATAGTTTAGAAATCTTCTCCAAAATACAAAGGTTTAGATCTCGTGTCTCTGTGAAAGCTCTGGGGAAAGAATAAGCGATAAAAGAAAATAAAACCAAGTTTAGAGCTTTTATAGTCTAAAAAGAGGAAAATAAAATAAGGAAAAATGCAAATAAACTTGAGGACGATTCCGTAATTTGACTATTTCTTCATTCTTCTCGAATGTAGGGAGGTATCGATCTCTTTCCACATAAAATTCCAGGTTCTAGGGAGGGATCGATCCCTATGGGAAGGGATCGATCTCTTCACACATACTGCACATGCTTCTTCTGCGAGACGGCTTGACTAGTTTTTAGTAAAATTGCCGTAACTATTGATTGCACCAATGGATTGACTTCAAAACACCTATATGAAAGCTAACTCAAGTGGATATGTTGTGTCAAAATTGCAGCCTCGTCCATCCATGAGAATATCATTACACATTGGTAAACTTATGGACCTTCTGAAGGACTTTGCATCTGCATATGCCAATTTTGCATCGAAAAGGCCCCGAACACCTAGAATCCTGTAAATATGCCAAATATACCAGGAAAATACTTGGATAATGCCAAAATAGCAAGTATAAATACCCACTATAAGGTATTAAAACCGAGTAATACCAACTTCCCCAGACTTAGATCTTTGTTTGTCCTCAAGTAAAGCAAAAATCAAATCTAAAGAAGGGGTTTGAAACTGGACCACACAGGAACTCACAGAATCTCAGCAGCCCCAAGTTCAAACAACAAAAACTAAACAACAATAATCCTAGAAAACCAGTTCAAATAGACTGTTTACTTGTTCCTAACAATATGCTTTCTACTTTGAATCACAAATCAATCAAATCATCTCAACTAGTTCATTATATTTAAGTAAGTACAAATAAGTGCATTCTCACCTATAGGGTATGATCAGTGAGCTTAAATACCTTTTCTATCAAAGTGCCCATACCA
The DNA here is from genome assembly GCA_900406425.1 of Iberis pinnata. Lineage (NCBI taxonomy): Eukaryota > Viridiplantae > Streptophyta > Magnoliopsida > Brassicales > Brassicaceae > Iberis > Iberis pinnata. The sequence continues at coordinate 22,102 of OVBE01001420.1, read as the reverse complement.
AACAGAGCATCAATCGACTTCTGCTTCAGACCCCTTTTTCCCCTTTCCTCACTTCTTTTTCTTTTCTTTTCTTAATACTTCTCTTTTTTTCTTCGTATTTCTGCGCTTGTTTTTCTTTTCATATTCTTTTTTAGCAACCAGTTTTATGGGATGAGGAAACGGACTTCAAGGTCCACTGTTCAATCTTTCTGTTACCGTTTTTTATTAAGGGAAGGAGATAAAAGATGTAGTTCATACTGAAGGAACTTGACGGTTTTACAGAGAACTGAAGAGCAAGGTACCTACCTTTCAAAGTATAACCAACACCATAAGGAAGAGAATTTAAGATCGAATTAAGTCATATCAAAATAGAGCTAACATCAAATCATCAACAATCCAAATGAATATGAATTTTCAAAAGCATATCAATCAGTCAATTGGGTTCCATACCTATCGCAACAGTTAAATCTAAGCCAGTAATCAAATAGAAATTAAGACTAAACTCATACTAGGTTAGTAATCATCACAGATTTTGGTTGTAATTCCTTTGACTCGACTAATTCAAAAACAAAAAAGAATTTTGAATAATTACATCAAAAACGACACAAAACATAGTTAGTAGCTATATACCCTCCCCCAAACTTACTTCACACTGTTCCAGTATGAAAATAAATCCAAGAGAAGGAATAAGACCATACTAAAAGAAATTAACAAAACTTGAGTTCAAAGTAAACATTGGAACTTACTTGAGAAGGAGAATGATCGATCTCTGCTTACGAATTTTTCTAGGGGTTTTAGATCGATCAATCTATGCACAGAACGATCGATCTAAACCTCCGAGTAAAACGTGTTAATTTTCAGAGTCACAAGGAACTCAAAACTAAAAATCAATAAGTTAGTCATCAAAAACAAAACTGACTCAAAATCGAATACACAAACAATTCAAATTTAAATACTCAAACTTTTATCTGTTGCCATTTAAATACACAAACAAATCAAAATTTAAATTTTGTGTCAAATCCGTTAATAGTCTTAATAACTCCGTTAATTTATTTGAGCACGTGAGTTAATTAGTTTTATTATCTCCGTTTTACCCGTGTACCGGCTACATTGAAAGAAAATCACCATTATTGTCATCTTTCTTTTCTTCTCTCTTTCTCTCCGTGAAAGGTATTTATTATATGGTTTTTGATCTTTAAAATTGTAACTGGGCTAATAGAAGCTGCTTCTCAAAATGAAAGTTTGAAGCTTCCTAAATTCGACTGCTCAATGTTTGTTTTTTCTTATGGAAAAAACGGGAGTGTTTTGAAGGTAGAGCAGTCAAAGAAAGAGATCTTAGTTTAAGTAGGATCTATGAAGATGAAAGTGAAATTGACTGATGTTGCAACCTGAATCTCAATGAAATTCATCAGTGTATAAAACAAATGTTGGTATATTGAAGCAAATGAGATTGTTTGTGCCACTTTCTTTAATTTTTTTCTTTCTCTACACATCTTCAATAAACCCAGTGTTATTAAAGCATATGAGATTTTTTGTGCTCATAATTTATTGGAAAAAAACATTTAACAGGAACTTAGAGTTCAAAAACCTAAGAAGTCATTTGCAGATTATTTGAGAAAGATTTAATTAATAAAAGTATTGAACTTATGGTACACCTGAACTAATGTAAAAAAACTTATGGTACTAAATTGAGATCATATCAGTTTTTTATTCATTCTTCTTCGATATTGCAACAAGAGACTATAAAGTGACAGATGGAGGAAAAAAAATAGATTCACTAGAGAAAATGCTAAGAATCAACAAAATCACATGTGATGGCATCAAATGGGAAATTAAATATAGGTGAAGGGGTAAAATTGGAAAATGATAAAATTGTTAACCCACATGTTTAGTCAACATTAAGCTGACTAACGGAGTTGTGCCAAAATTATAATTTTAAATTTTTTAGGATTTAAAATGGTAACGGGTAAAAGTATGAGATTAATATGGTAACGAAACAAATTCGTGTATCAAACGGAAAAAATTAAAGAGTTTGTGTATTTTTAAGGTTTTTTCTCTTTATTACAATTTGGTTTTTTGAATATGCAATCCTCAATTATGCTTTTTGATTGCTTAATTATGTCTGAGTAGTCGCCTTGTTAGGATTTAGGGGTTTCCCATGGAAAACAGGATTTGATAGTTAGGGTTTAATATAAATGACTGAATTTGTTAGGTTCTTAGTCTAGTCTCGTTCTTAATGCTTGAAATGGATTGATCGCCTAGTTCAATGATATTAGATTTATAAACACAAAGGAATTTGGTTTAGAAATTTGATTTAGTCTAGAAAAGTAGATGTTCTTGCTTAGCGGGAGTGTTGTCTTGAATGTCTATGAACATATCGAATTTGACCTTAACGCATAAATGAATTATCTTAATTTTGCGAGAGCTTGTCTTTTGTAATTCGATATAGGAATTCATACTTCGGGAGGAGATTAAACTAGTTTCTGTCTTTTGAGTTGAAAACTATTTTCAAAGTAAAATCATGCATGTTAACTTGAGCTTCAAACTTGAATACATGTGGAATTTCCTAACGCATGACAATTATTTAATTGATTTACAATCCTCTTTATTTACTGCCTAAATTTACAATAATTACAAAACAAACCACCTTTTATTATTGTCTTAGTTAGAATCAACATTGAATTGAAAGTCGCATTACTTGGTCTCTATGGAATTTGACCCTGATTTATACTACTTAGATATGTTCTATGCAGTGTATATTTAGGATTAAAATCCTGAGCCTATCAGATTTTTCACATCAGCCCCTTTTTCCTTAAGCTCTATGGTGAAAAAAGCTCTAACCTTTTAGAAAGGTTTTGAAGTACTTTTTTCACCTTATACTCTATCGCATCTCCCACTATTGCTCAAGGAATCAAAGTCACTTGAAAATCTCTCTTGATCTTCTTTGCTTTCACCTTCTCCTTTTCTTTGACCTTTAGAATTCTAGTCCTTGTTGAGATTTCAGCTTCTTTGTTCAAGATTTAATCAATTGCAAATGAGGTTTGATCTGAGTTTCATGTTCCATCTTTTCTTCCTTAACCATTGTGATCTTAGACACATCATTAGGGGGACTGCTAGGTAGAAAAACCTTATCTTGAGTGTTGATTAAGCATATCCACTACAGCTCCTACTGATGCTAGAATAGGTCTCCCTAGAACTAGTGGCATATTTGAATCCCCATTCATCTCCAAGATATGAAAATTAACATGAACTAGACAACCTCCAACTTGTACCAGCAGATCAGAGATGAATCCATTCAAGATTATATTGGAATCATTAGCAAGCTGAAAGGACGTCTTAGATGGATTAATACCTGAAAATCCCAATTTCTCTGCAGCAGCCTTTGACATGACAAGGAACTAAAAATTCCCCAGGATCTTGCAGCTTTTGAAGTCGTCTCAGTGGATTTAGTTTCTTACTAACCATCTCATAATCATCAAGTTTTCTATAGACGTCTTAGGTTCAACCGGGTAAGGAATCTTGGGTTTATAAACTCGTTTAGAAAATACAGCAATATTGGCTAAGGGATCGATCGATCTCTGTAGGGATCGATCGATCTCTGTAGGGATCGATCGATCTCTGTAGGGATCTATCGATCTCTGTAGGGATCTATCGATCTCTGTAGGGATCTATCGATCTCTGTAGGGATCTATCGATCTCTGTAGGGATCGATCGATCTCCTTTTTCGAATTGATGTATGTAGGATCGGTCGGTCCAAGAGAGATTGGTCGATCTCTTTTGTGGAGCTTCCTATTTCAGCTGGATCGGTCGATCCAGGTACAGGGATCGATCGATCTAAATTTTATGGATTTTGTCGTAACATAGGATCGATTGATCTCTTCTTCTGCATCTTTTCTGAAATTTTCCAGCTCTGCATTGTCTCCAATCTCTTGATTTCCTACAGTCAAATTTTTGGTAATGGACTTATAATACCCTTTTGGATTGTCTTCAACTTTCCAGGAGAGAACACCAGCTTGTCTCTTTACAAATTCTAAAGTATGAGCCACTTGCAATTCGAGCTTCTTCACATGATTGGACAATGACTCAAATTTGTTGTTCAAATCATTACATGCTATCTATCTTGATATTGATGTTCCTTTCAGATTGTTGTTAACCTTCCAAGATTTGTTTGAGCATCAATTTCATCTTGTTGTCTTGTTGAGGTGGAGCTATTTGTTGAAACGGAGGCTGAGATGGTTGTTGAAATCCGCCTGAGTTGGAATTCTGCACAAATTTCCTATTATGGTTCCCTTGAAAACCACTTCCACTTGTACTCTGACCAAAAGACTATCCAAAATTCTGAACAAAGGAATTCTGTTGAGGTGGGTAAACTTGATCTTGGGGATTTTCCACATTGGTGCTTCTCTAAGAGAGATTGGCCTTGTTGAAACCTGGATTGAAGCCTTGATTAAATATTTTCTGACCTTGGCTATTGATATAGCTCACTTCTTCTACATGTTATGGCTCTTTGATAGCAAGGCAATCTGCTTCAATATTCTCTACATCTTCAGTGAAATTGACATGTTTCTGATTTTGACTTTTGAGAAGTTATGTAAGGACTCCTTTTATATTAGCTAATTCAGATGATTCTTAACCAGATGATCTTCCTCTTTTATCATAATCAGGACAGCGATTTCTATTACTTGCAGCAAGATTGTCAATCAGCTGATAGGCTTCATTCACATGCTTAGTCATGAAGTCACCATTGTTGGATGTATCAAGAGAGAGCTAATACTTTTGATCGATACCTATGTAAAAGGAGTTAAGGAGATTCATCTAAGAGAAGCCATGATGAGGGAAATCACGAAGGTATTCCTTGAATTTTTCCCATGTTTCGAAGAAAGACTCTATAGGACCTTGCTGGAACTGAGATATTTTCCTTCGAAGATTGTTGATCCTTGTAGTGGTATAGAAGTGACTTAAGAACTTGAATTTCCAGTCATCCCAAGTTTCAATGGAGTTGGCGGGTAGAGATTTTAACCACTTGAGAGCTTTGTAGGTAAGAGAATGATTGAATAGCTTGCAATGCATGAAATCCGTAGAGACTCCATTGAGTTGAATGATGCTAGAAATATCCTCAAAGCTGATGTGGTCCGTCAGGTGCTCAGTGGGCAAACCATGGAATTAGTTTTTCCTGAACAACTGGACGAGTTAGAAAGGGAACTGATAGTCATGTCTCTGAAATTGACGAGGATGAAGGGCATTCTTATTAACGAGGAAAACTTCAGGGTTGTTAAAGTCTCCAACTATAATCCTATTTTGAGATGGTTTATTGTTGGCAAATGATTGTGGATCTCCTACGAGGTTGTATTTTTTCCCAATCGGTGGCACTTGATTGTCATTCGCTCCTTGTTGTACTAGTGGCACTTGATTGACGTTCGCTCCTTCCGGTTGGTTGACTAACTGGTGTAATTCTGGTTGACGATTCAAGATGTTAGCCCCTTAGGAGGGAGTTGGTTGTTCAGATCTTTGGGTAAGATCAAATTGTTAAGCATAACGTTATCACCCATTGAGTTGGATGAGCTTGCATTCCTTCTTGCTTTCCGGTTTGAGCATTCTAACTTCGAGGGTTCTGCGTTGAAGTTAAGAAATTCCTTAGATTTTTCAGATCGTCAGATCATGCACCTGTAAAAACGAATTCAAGAAGAAAAAACGCACTTAGTACTATAAAATAAAAGATCTTACATTAGACTCTAAATAAAACTTAAAAGGCACTTAATTGGTACCCGGAAACAGTGCCAAAGATCTAATAGGCTCAGTATTTTAATTCTAAATCTACACTGCATAGAACATATGTTAGTAGTATATAATAGGGTCAATTTCCCATAGAGACCAGATAGTATAACTTTCAGTTTAATATCAATTGTAGCTAAGAAAAAATAAAAAGATTGGTTGTAACTGAGTTAATAGCAAATAAAGGTCAATTAAAATGGATGTATATTAATAAACTAAAGCGTCTGGCATTAGGGAATTCCACAGGTATTCAGGTTTAAAGCTCAGGTTAACATGCAGGATTTAATATTGAAAATAGTTCTCAACATGAAAGACATAACTAGATTAATCTCTTCTCAGAGTATTAAGTCCTATGTTCGATTATCAGAAATAAAATCTCTCATGTCTAATAATTCAATCAAGCATTAAGTTTATATTCAATTGTTCATACACATTCAAGACAATACTCTCGCTAAGCAAGAACATCTACTCATCTAGACTAGATCAGATCTCTAAACCAAATCTCTTTGCGTTTATTAATCTAAAATCAATGAATTAGTTAGGTACTCTAATTCATGTATTAAGAACAAGCCTAGACTAAGAACCTAACAAGTTCAATCCATTATGTTAAAACCCTAACTATCAAACCTGGTTTTCCTCAAAAATTCTTTAAACCTAACAAGTGAACTACTCATACATAGCTAAGTTAACACAATACATAATCAAAGAAGAACACATCATGAAAACCAAAACAATTATTATTAAAAGATAGATTTTAGAAATCTTTTCCAAAATACAGGTTTAGATCTCGTCTCTCTGTGAAAGCTCTGGGAAATAAAATAAGTGATAAAATCAAATAAAATCAAGCCTAGAGCTTTTATAGTCTAGAAAGAGGAAAATAAAATAAGGAAAACTGCAAATAAGCTTTAGGACGATTCCACAATTTGACTTTTTCTTCATTCTTCTCGGATGTAGGGAGGGATCTATCTCTTGCCACGTAAAATTTTAGAAGCTAGGGAGGGATCGATCTATTCACACATATTGCACATGCTTTTTCTGCGAGACGGCTTGACTAGTCTTCAGTAAAACGCCATAACTATTTATTGCACCAATGAATTGACTTTAAACCACCTCTATGTGAAAGCTAACTTAAGTGGCTATCTTGTATCAAAATTTCAGCCTCATCAATACATGGGAATATCTTCAAACATTGGTAACTTTTTGGCCCTTCTGACGGATTTTTCATCTGCATATGCTAATTTGCATCAAAAATGCCCCGAACACCTAGAATCCATGAAAATATGCCAAATATACAAGGAAAATACTTGGTAATTCCAAATAGAAAGTATAAATACCCACTATAAGGCATTAAAACCGAGTTTATTAAGAAGAAATCACACAAACGAAGAGTGTTGGAAGAAACCGAAGGAAACTGATCAAGGCAACAATAAGAAGAGTAATATTAAGTGTTACAATTAGGGTAGGAACAGCCACTACTTAAACAAGTGTCACTAAAAAAATAAAGAGAGGGCACATGTGAGTCTCGCAGAAGAAGACTCAAGTGATGAAGATCACATGTTTTTTTACCACAAGTGAAGCCGTAGGAGAAACAACAAAAGAAAATGTTTGGTTAGTAGACAGTGGATGCACTAACCATATGAATAAGGAGGAGGAATACTTTTCTAAAATTAACAAAAGTGTCAAAATTTTGATCAAATTCGGTAATGGAGAAATATGCATGACAGCCGGTAAAGAAGATATTACCATCATGACAAACAATGGCAAGAAGATCATTCAAAACGTGTTTTTGGTACCCGTCTTGGAGAAAAATCTATTGAGTGTTCCTCAAATCATTTCAAGCGGTTATCGAGTGAGTTTTGAAGACAATAGATGCATCATATTTGATGCAAAAGGCAAGAAGATAATGGAGATTCCAGTGACTCACAAAAGTTTCAGAATAAAGTTGAAAAAGGTTCAAGAACAAGCTATAAATGCAAGTGAGCAAGAGAAAATGGAGACATGGCACAAAATGCTTGGTCATGTAAGCAACAAACGATTGCAAAAAATGCAAGACACAGACTTGGTAAATGGGTTACCAAAGTTTAAAGTCAACAAGGAAGTATGTGATCCATGTAATCTTGGAAATCAATCACGAAAAAGCTTTCCAAAAGAATCTCAAACAATAACAAAAGAGAAGCTTGAGATTGTGCATACGGATGTATGTGGACCTATGCAACACCAATCACTTGATGGAAGTCGTTACTTTCTGTTGTTTTTGGATAATTATACTCACATGTATTGGGTTTATTTTCTAAAACGCAAATCATAAACATTCTTAACGTTTAAGAAGTTCAAGGCCATGATAGAGAAGCAATCTGGTTGTGTTATCAAGACGTTAAGATCAGACGGTGGTGGTGAATTCACTTCACAAGAATTCAACAATTTTTTGAAGAAGAAAGGATTATAGGCAAGTTACTTTGCCTTACTTCCCACAACGAAATGGTGCAGTAGAAAAGAAGAATAGATCCTTGGTGGAGATGGCAAGACCAATGATTGTTGAGCAAGATTTACCGTTCAAGTTATGGGCAGAAGCGGTGTATACCTCGTCTTACATTTAAAATCGTCTTCCATCAAAGGCTATTGAAAATGATATGACGCCTATAAAGAAATGGTGTGGGCACAAGCCAAACGTGTCACGGTTGAAGATATTTGATAGCATATGCTATTTGCATATAGCATATCAAAAAAGAAGGAAGTTAGACACTAAGGCAAAGCATGGAATCCTCACTGGAAATAGCAATCAATCAAAAGGCTATAGAGTTTTTATCTTGGAGAATGAGAAAGTTTAAGCATAAAGAGATGTTGATTTTGATGAAAACAAGAAGCGGGATTAGAACAAGCAAGAAGAAGTGAAGAAGATCTTTGCTTTACCCATTAACAATCAGCAACCATCACAAGATCAAACCAAAAACATCTATAGTCCGTTTTTGGTTCACGGATATGATCATGATAACAATGAAGATGGAAGTGGTGAAAGAGAGACATCCGAACCTCCACAAAAATTCAGATCTATGCAAGTAATCATGAATATAGCACCTAGGCTAGACATTGAAGACACGGGTGAAATCATATAAGAATTTCTTCTAGCGCATGAAGAACCACAAACTTACAACGGAGCATGTATTGACAAATAATGGAGAAAGGCTATGAAGGAAGAGATCGACATGATTGAGAAAAATAAGAAATGAAAACTTGTAGACAAGCCAGAAAAAAAAGCATGTTACAAGATCAAGACATATGCAAGTGGTAAGCAATAGGCTTTTCTCAAGAATAAGAGGTCAATTACGTTGAGACATTTACCCTCGTTTCAAGACATTAAACAATACGAGCCATCCTTGCATATGCGGCTCAAATGAAATGGAGAATGTATCAAGTGGATGTCAAGTTAGCCTTTCTAAATAGAGAACTAAAAGAAGAAGTTTATGTCACACAACCACCTAGGTTTGTGAATGAAGGCAAAGAAGAAAAAGTGTTAAGGCTTTACAAGGCTTTATATGGTTTAAACTTTGAAGCAAGCGCCAAAGGCTTGGTATGGAAGGATATATTCTTATTTCACTCAAAACAATTTTGAGAGAAGTATGAATGACGCAGTCTTATATACTTTAAAGCAAGGAGATGACGTACTGATTTTTAGCTTATACGTTGATGAAATCATCATCACAGGGAGAAACATTCATCTTATAAAATAATTCAAGGAGAACATGAAGAAAGAAATCGAGATGACTGATCTTGGATTGTTAAATTATTGTCTTGGTATGGAAATAATTCAAGATGATCAAAGCATATTTATTTCACAAGAAAAATATACAAAAAAACTTATTGACAAGTTTGGAATGAGAAAAAGTAAGAGCGTAAACACACCACTAGTACCAACGGGAAAGAACATGGAAGATGACAAAGAATATGGCGATCAAACTAAGTATAGGAGCATTGTTGGAAGACTTTTGTATCTATGTACATCAAGATATGACGTGATGTATGAAAACTCTTATCTATCAAGGTTCATGTCATCACCACTGGTGAGGCATTATCAAAAAGCAAAAAATGGTGTTAAGATATGTCAATGCAACATTAAAATTTGGATTAATTTTTACAAGTGTGAAGACACCAAGACTGATAGGCTACTCTGATAGAATTGGGGAGGTTCGAAAAAGGACATGAAAAACAAACCATGTTATGTCTTTACTCTTGGATCGGCTATGTTTTGTTGACAGTCAAACAAGCAACAAATTGTGGCTCAATCAACGGCAGAAGCAGAGTACATCGCCATATGTGGTGCAACAAATCAAGCTGTTTGGCTACAAATACTTTTGAAGGCGTTTGGTCTTAAGACTGAAGGGGGAGTTCCCATCTTATGCGACAACAAGTCAGCAATAGCAATTGGAAAGAATCTACTACAACATAGAAGAATAAAACACATAGAAATCAAGTATCACTATGTAAAAGAAGCAGAACAGAAGAGAGTCATTCAATTGGAGTACTGCAAAGGAGAAGATCAACATGCAGATATTTTCACTATGGCTTTAAATGGAACAAGGTTTAAAATCTCATCTACATAAGTTAGTTATTTATGTGAAGAGTCATAAATCATAAAGTTAGTTATTTATGTGAAGTGTCACGAATGATAAAGATAAAGTTAGTTATTTATGTGAAGAGTCACGAATGATAAGTTTTGTATATTTGTATCGTTGTGTCTTTTTAATTTCAAACACACATTTTCGTTTGTATTGTTTCAATAAAGACGTAGTCATTATCTTTATAAACACAATTTTTGTGTGTACTTTTGAGATTAATAAAATAACTTTTACAGATAATGTTCAGTTCTTAGTTGAAGAAGAAAAGAAAGTCTCTATGCTTGTGAAAGAAGCTGCGAATGCGATTCAATCTTACATGTCAAACCCTCATTTTTCGCCAATCTCTCGTGTGTAGTCCGTAATTATTACAGATACACAATTGGGTTATCCTTTGTGTCAAGGTTGGCAAATTCCTCAAAGCTAGAGCTTAAAGATGGGGTGTTCTCTGCGTCACATTCTTGGTTGTGTAATTTATTCATTCGTCCAAGTAGGAGCTAGACAAAAGAATGTTCATATAAGGTAGAGTTGATAGATCTTTGTTGAATAATGGAATTTATTCTCTCCTTAGTTTTTTTAAAAAAGGGACATTGTACAAATGAATATCATCAAATCAATAGTTTGTAGCCTATGTTATAGATTTGAGAGTATAACTTTTATGGTTGTTCTAAGTTTTACTTGTATTAAATGAGACATTTTAGCTGATAAGGCCTAATGAAAACAAAATATTATAAATCTTTTATAGTTTAAAATTTATTTTTATTTGTTTGTAAAAAGACATGCTATTAAAAGTGCCTCTAAAATACATCTGGATTACATCTTTTCACAAAATCCTAATTAAAAGTCCAGTCCCAAACAACCAAACAAATCTGCACTACAACAATTCAAAACCCACTTAATTTTAAAATCTAAACTTAATTTAACCCAACCACAGTTAAGAATATGAACAAGGTTAGATTTAAAAACATAATTTCCCTAGTTCCGCCGCCGACAGCCTTCACTGTGGATGCTGCCAAAAATTCCCTGCCTATAGCCGAGTCGTCAGAGTAAAAGCCTAAACCCAAACTTGCATGGGCAGTGGAGCAAAGAGAAAGGAGCCATAGTTGTTTCCGGCGTATGTATCTATTCGTCGACGTCAGAGAAGAAGCACCACCTTTGAGGGATGAATGATCTTGAAGACTTATTGGTCCAATATAGCACTTATCTAGAACTCAACTGTCCTCGAACTGAAGTCCGGTATGTCTGCCTCCGTTATTTTGAATAGATCCAGATCTCTTCGTCGGAGCACCTCTTCAACCGTCGCAACTACACCGGCCGATCTATAAGACGTGAAGTTAGCCTAACTAAAACCGCGTCACCTTCAAGATGTTTCTCGTCACCCAGATCTACCGTGCCTGATTTTGAGCAGTGGAGAAATAGCTCGCCGGTCACTGGGACTCTAGTTGAGATTTCGCCGCTGAACTCTCGATGGAGTTCTTGAGTTGCGGTGTAGAGTCGTCGTGGTCAAAAAAGAAAGGTAAGAAGCTCTCGTCGTTTCCACCGCAGCTCAAATCTCCAGTTTCGGGGAATGAAACAGGGAAAAGAGATATAAATAAATATTTTCCAAACATATATTGGAGCAGAAAAAAAAAAAATATATATATATATAATATGATATACTATTTTCAACAAAGCATACGTAAATTACTTTGAATTTAGAACACCAAATCATAAAGAGAAAATTAGTGAATATACAATATTTTTTAGGTATTTTATAACAAATACATTAATGCTCGGATTTTAGAGAAACTATCATATTCTCATAAAACCATTTTACTATGTTGCTATTCTGATTAATCAAAGAAAACAAATTCAGTAAAATTTTACTTTTTTAACAAACAAAATGGTGCAGATTTTTTTTTTTGACTCGTCTTCTTCAATAACCTTCTCTCTCCAATAAAAAATTTCTCTCTCTCAAAAGAAGATCAAGAAGAAGAAAATGGAAATTATGGAAAAATTTCAACTTTGTTTGGTCGTGTTGAAGAAGAGACTAAGCGTCTTACATTGATCTGTGAGATATATATTGTTTCTCATCTTCCCCAATTTTTTTTTTTTTTGAGATTTATGCTTGATTTTTATTTTTTTATAGAATTGGAGATTTATATAGGGTTTATATGATAAAATGTGTGATATTAGATCATGTTTACAGGGAAAATTGTAGGACCCAAGTATTGAAAATTTCAAGATATGAAAATTGCTTTCAACAAGAAAAATTATAATTTTCATCAATGTTTGTGTGATTTGTATCAAAATGGAGTAAAATTTTGGGATCATTTTTAAAGAAGTTTAATGTTTCTTCTTTGTCCATGCGGCTTTGAATTTGTCCACCTCAACCCTGAATTTGTTTATGTCAATGCTCAACTTGTTCAGCCGCCTCGTCACAAGTCGTCTTCAAAATCAATGGAGTCTGTCGGAGACATCTAATGATAAAGAATCATTCAAAATTTTGTAGGCTGAGGTTATGTCCACAGCAGGTTGGGAGGACGAAGGCGTAACTACAAACTTGTCTACTAATAATATAAGTTACATGGACATTATCTCTAATTCTCTATTGTTGCATTATTTACTTTATTTTTTGTATAAGTCAATAATTCTCGACTTTTTCTGTCTACCTAACCCATGCCTTATATGTCCACCCGTAATAAAGAAGATATCTCAACCCAAAACATGTCCACTGAAGATGCAATCTTAGTGTTTGATGTGAATGAATCCGTACCAAACTACACTAATGAAATACATTGTGTTTATTATGTGCTTTTATAACAATGCTTTATTTTTAACATGTTCACGCACATTATCATAACAACTATGTATTTACTATGTACCTTTATATGACTAATCTTAATTAACTTAATGTTACCATCATATACATTTTTCATACAAAGTAAAATGATGAATATCAGTGAACAACTTATCCATTGACGAATAACTGTAGAAAAATAAATGGAAGATTTGTGGACGACTTAATGTAGACAAAAAAATATCATAGATGACCAAAACGTGGTGGCTAACGTAATTTAGGCAGCGTCTTACAAGAAAATGATTATTTTAAATAAAAGAAAAGAAAAGTGAGCTTTATAAGGTTGTTTCGGTGGACGAGATTCTTTAATTGTGTGGAACATATGTTTTTGTAGTTAGTGGACAAGATGGCGGTGAAGATTGAGAAGATGGTGGACAACATGCGCATGAAATACGTTGGTGGACATAATTATATGTCGGTGGACCAGTTTTGACTAATTTATGTCCACGGTATAACCGAGAAGATTGAGAAGATGGTGGACAACATGCGCATGAAATACGCGTTTGATATCTATGAAGAATTCGTCAAGCCACTAAGGGACTGAAAAAGCGTTTGTTTGTAATACATTGTTTTCTAATCAAACATTGTTGTAATGTGTCACTAGGAATGAATATAACATATTATGTGGAGTTAACAACATATTTTCTTTTCACAGTACGTGATTCAAAATCAGACTTTATGTCCACGAAGAAACAAAACAAAATACATGTCATGCAACTGACATTGTAAAAAAAAATTATATCACACGCCATCTAATCACCATTTAAACTTTTTTCCTCTAATAAACACATCCAATCACCATTAAGACGACTTAATGCTCTTTTGACATAATTAAATTCCCCCAAAAACTTTTCTCAAAACCAACACCACTCTCATGATTTCTATCATGATGCAAGTACACTTAATATGGTATAAATTGCAAAAATGAAGAACATAATATTTACCGTAAAAAAAGTTATTAATAATATAGTAGATATGGTAAAAATCCCAAATCATAAATCAAAAACACAAATTTAAATTCAAAACATAAATTTCAAAGCCGTATATATAGTACATCAAGTTCAAATCCTGTAATTAAACCATATATATAAATACTTAGTCGAGAATGCTAACACGCCTATTTTGACGAAAAGTCAAATGAGACGATGGCGATAAATACTTGCAAAAATACAAGCTTATAGATGTCAGGATTTTACAGCAGAAGTTGAACTTAAGATCCAACGGTAAACCAACAGAAAGATTAACTCTTGGTGTATAGAGCAAAAACGAGTCTATCAGGTTTTAAAACCCTCATCAAGAAATAAAACATGAGCAATCTTCAAAAAAGAGCACAGATTTTAGCTTAGAGAGTTGTTAAGTCAACGCTGTGCTGGCCTGGGCCTGGAGCTTCCAAATGCGGACCGACGTTCCTCACTGCGCCAAGCATCACCACCACTTGGGCGGTCTGTGCCTCTAGGACCAGCGCTCCAAAGGTCTCCTTCAACTGGAGGAGGTCCAGCTTTTTCCCTGTTACTGGTCCACCGGTCAGGTTTCTGAGGCTGTCCTCTGCTACTCCCCCAATGGTCATCTGCTGGAGGCGGTCCACGGTTAGACCAGCGGTCAGTTTCTGAAAGTGGAGTTGGTGTTGGTGCTGCTGAGCTTGACACCTCAGTAGCCTGACGCTTAAACCTAGGAACATATTTCGCAGGGCCTGGTGCTGGTGATGTAGCCGTAGCTGCTGTAGCAGGAGTAGCTGTAGGCTCTGCAAGTCGAGCAGGTAACGCATCAGTTGTACCCTTTAAAAGTGCTTCTCGCCTCAGCCTCTCTTTCTCCTCTAACTCTCTCTCTCTCTGTCTTTGCTTTTCAGCAATTTCATCTAGCTTAGCTTTACGTTCAGCTTCCTCTTTTTTGCGCCTCTCGGCTTCTACATTATGAGTAGATCCAAAGAGAATAAGTCAGAAAAACAGTAAAATGATGTTGATTTAACGAAGAAGTGGGTCCTACCTTCACGCTTGCGAGCTTCCTCTTCTTCACGCAGCTTTGTTATTCTTTCTTCTTCACATGTCAAATAATATATCTGCTTCCTCTTCATATCTCTTTGTTGCTTCCTGGTTCGAATTATTTGGCTGATACGCTCCTCTTTCTCCGCCCTTATTCTGTCAAACTCTGCTTGTCGGTGGCTAATAACTCGCTCTTGGAATATTTCCTGTACACAGAAAGATTTGATTATGAGTTAGCTAGCAAATATGGTTTACATGTTTAAATGAAGATCAAAACTGACCTTGTTGTCCAACATTCTGGACAGCCTGTTCTTCTCCTTCAAGTCACTCTCATGACGTTCTCTACTGAGTTCCACTTCACGCTGAAAAGAAAACGAGCTTTTCTCATTTACTTAAACTATGATCCGAGTTATAAGAAAAGAAAACCACAGTAACAGTAAGGTTTTACCTGTTGCTCGCGCTCATAAAATTCTCTTTCCTCTACTAGCCTTTGCTGATATGCAGCTTCAACTAATGGAGCAGCTTCTTCTCTCTTTGCTCGTTCCAAATAATCCATAGTTTTGGCAAGTTTTTGGAGTTTCTTCTCCATTTCTTGTCTTGCCTTGAGCTGCTCAGTTGAGGCCCTCTCCATCACAGTTTGCTTTGTAACCTTCTCCTATTTTTAATTTAAGCCCACCAATATTAGTATTACACAAACCAGTAAGCTATAATAGCAAAGCTAACATGTTGTACTGATAAACTTACTCCATCTAAAAGTGTCTTCTTCTTTCCCTTTTTCATACGTTTCTCTACATCCTCCAACAACGCTTGAGCTTCCTCAAGTTCTTTCTCCTCTATCTCCCTAAGGATTCTTTGTCTCCTTCTCTCCTCAAGCTCTGCAGCAAGTCTCTTTTGTTCGGCCTCCTCAGTTAGCTTCTGAAGCTTAAGCCGTTTCTGCTCCTCCTCACGTTCCTTCAGAAGCATTTATTAAAATAAGGAACTGTCATCAGCCAACACAAAGTAAATGAAGAAAAGCACCACGGAGAAATACACTACCATTTCTAATTGCTGACGCTCTTGATCCTCCTTCCTCTTTTCAATGATTGATTTCCGAGCAAGCAGTCTTTTGTGCTCTTTCTCAACAGTATCAGCTAAATATGGTACTATGCCACCAAGTTTTGATGCTTTACTTGGAACAGGATACAGCATAGCTCTTACTTTATTTAAAGACTGAGCAAAAACAGCCAAATGATCTCTCAGTCCATCAGACTCAATACCCTGATAGACAAACAGTTAACTAAATAAATTAGTATCTAGCCAAGAATCAGGAAGTTAAAAAAAGTCATTTACCAACAGAGAAGCTTACTAAATCTTCAAAGATAACAACACCCTTCATGTGATTAACTTTCATGGCAAGAAAACTGTATTTCACAGCATCAACAGATATCTTCTCTACCACTGAGAATTCGAAGAATGGGACCAACTGAGACAGACTCTCAATTCTTATAGTCTGATATATCCTAGACACCTGAAAATATATATCACATTATTATAGACTTACGAGTATGTAAGAAATGGTATAAACCACCTGAAAAGATCACTCCTTACCTGTTGAAGTAGTCTTAGAGTAGCAATCTTCTCCAAAGAAGGAACATATAGGGAGAGTTGCACTTCTGGTAAAGAAGGAGCTGATGACAGCTTCCCACCAAATTTGGAAATTCTTTCCAGCAAAGGCTGAATCTTGGAGCCAAGATCAAGTGGGTGAAACTCATGCTCCAAAATATGGAAAAGATCTTTGACCTCCTGAGATGCACAGCTCAAAACACCTCTCGTAACCTAATTATACACAAATAAGCCTCAAAATCAGATGCCTGTACCACAATACATTTCTGAATCACAGATATATATTATCAACTAAATGAGAAGGATGCTCAAGACTCACCAGCTCTGACAGAAGAGCTGATCGGGAAAGCTGGAAAGAAATGTATCAAGTTAGAAATAACAGGAACATATATATAAAGGGTACAGTATAGCAATAAAGTAACATAAGAGCCTATACTACCATATCTCTACCCTCAAACTTAGGTTCAAGGTTGAATCCTATGAGGTTGGCCATCCTTAAATTGCGTTCTTTCTCATTTTCAAGTTCCAGATGGGATGCACTGTGAGCCCGATCAAATGGTCGAACAGATAATGCCGCCAAGACAACAGATGATGCTATTAGCTGCAAATCCTTTTGGCTCAAATTTTTATTAAAATTCTTCTGCAGACTAAACAGCTTGAACCATGCATAGGCATGATAAAGATGGCTTGAAGAAATCCAGAAGATCTCAGTTAATTTGGAATAATAAATCATCAATAGAGATGACTTGGGCGTTTTTTTGACCATGCACATTAGTTCATATATATCTTCAACTGAGCGAAAGGCTTCCTGCAAAATAAAACAAAAAATCAAGAGCCATTCTTCCTCATTTCCAGCAATGTAAACGAGAAAAAGGCGCATGCTGCCAAACTACAGTTAGCACAAGACAAGGTAGCATCAGAAAAATACAGGCAGAAAGGAAAAACACCTGCCAAAGTCCAAGCTCAGTAGCAACTTTCAGCTGATCAAATCTTGTGTCCAGATAAAGTTGCAAGCTCTCAGGGGCTGATAAATCAGGTCGGTCCCTCTGATCTCTGTATTTGTTCAGGTTCGCCAAGTGATTTCTTATAATTTCACACAGCCTACGGAATTCTGTTGTTCGCTTGTATTGCTTACAAAATTGGAATGCCTTGTGTGCTGTCATCTACAAGGTAATAATGTAAGAAATCCATCATAATCAGCTTAAAACCAGATGAATTGCTAATAAGCTTATCCTAAAAGAAACTTACAGCATAAAGTGCTTCCAACTTTGAGTTATTTCGCAATATTTCAAGTACTGTTCTGTATGTCTCCCACAAAAACTTGAACCAAGGAGTGACCAACTCACGGTCAGATCTATCTTTTCCTTTCTCCCCACTGACAATACTTAGCTGTAAATCCTCTGGCTTTCTGTCAGCTTCAAGGTCATCGACATCAAGGGCCTCCTCCAGTGCATCAGCCTGAGAACGGGCCTGCTCGGCTTTTTCGGTAGAAAGATGTAGGAAGTGCTTTATTACTTCTTCCAATGAGCTGACATTCACTTGCTGACAAACAATACGGTACTGAATTAGTCCATCTTTGGCGAATCGACCCCTCTTCAAGTCAACACAAAGATCAAGATATTTAAACATGATCTTTTCAAGAGGTTTCTGCCAAGCTCTGTATCTTTTGGAAGTAATGAGATCATGAAGCGCTTGAAGAGCATCTTGTTTCTGTCCAACATTGATCAATTCTGCACACCCATTTAACATAATGTCAATTTATACACCCTTAACCAAATCCATGACCAGTAAACCACTAAAACGGACTTACCATCAGCACGTTTCAATGCATTCTCCGGTTTGGCAAAATTTGCCATGTTTCAGACGAACAATCGAGACAAGCTCGCTCGCTCAAATGGGACACAACAAATTAGCTGAAAAAACAAAAAAAAGACAAGGATTCAACTGTTGATGCAATCAAATTTCGGTATTTTTAGGCTACCGGGTTCAAAGAGATCACAGAATAACAAAATGAAGCTTTTAGCGTATTCTAGCTACAGACGACCAGAAAAATCCCCTAACTCCTAAATTCATCTCAAACAATCGTAAAAACACATACGCAGAACAGCAAAGAATCTATTCGATAACCTAATGCAAATCCCAATAAGGCCAACAAGGTCCAACTCAAAAGCAGAAGAGATCTAATCATTCGTGTGGAGTAACAAATCCAGAAGTTAGTACTAACCTCGAAGCCGTGTGATAAGAGGAGACTGGAAAGAAAAAAAAGAAAAGCAGAGGCGTTCTAGGGTTTCTACTATTAATACTATCATTCTAAATATTTATATTTACCAGATTTGCAAATAAACAGCAACGTAATCTTCAGAGTTTCGAAAAAACCCCGTTTTAGATTATTCCTATACATTAAGAACCCATTATCGAAAATTGATTTTATGGATTTCATTTTAATAAAATTATTTTTTTTTGTTATATTATACTTTATTCCAACAAAAAACTTTACACAAATGTTTTTTTAAATGTTTAAAAGGAATTGAAGTAAGAACTTGATTAATTATGCATCATAGATGCTTTGTATTCAAACAAATCGATATTGAAATTAGTCCTGTAGCGAGGTTGGAATAGGTAGAGTGTCACCCGTTCTTAATGTTACTATTTTCAGCTTAATGGAAGCTTCAATAAGATGAATCAGCTCTGGAGATTGCCTTGGGAGATCACCATGCCTTCTTTTGTTCCTCTCCACCCACAGGTGATGAATCGAACTTTGGAAGACAAACTTCAACAACAGAGAGTATGAAGTGGATTGCATCAGCTTTATCCTCTGCTCCATCTCCTCCCATTTGTCAGTATACATCGAAGACATTAAAGGGTGTGCAAGATTTCTCCATATTGTCGGAAAGAGCAACTGAAAAACAGATGCTTAACCGACTCTGTTTGGGATTGACAGAATGAGCAAGTGGTTGATGATGTACTATTCCACATAGCAATTCGATCAGCTGTTGCAAGACGATTACATTGAGCAAGCCATGTGATAAAAGCGTGCTTTGAAGTTGCAAACTAAAACCAAGTTATAGAACTCCAAGTGCAAATATGTTTTGTCTCTCGTAATAAAATCATATTCCCTTTTATAGTTTCGAAAATATAACTTTTTGTCACGAAAATATAACTTCTTATCATTTTAAACTTTGAAAGTTCGCGACATGAAATATAGTGATGACTCTTGATGACAAACATTATAATATGTTCAATACCCAAAAAACATTATAATATGTTTAAAATATGACAGTTTTATCTCTCAAGTTGTGATATTTTGAGTGATTCATCTTTCTCTCTCTTTCTTCGCAGGACTGTTACCGATTTTCTTTTCCAATTGTCGTCCTATTTCACTAGACGGTTATTTCTGTGACAGTTATGAACCTTATCCAAAAATAATTGATTCTGAGTACCTATTTATATATCTTTTTCTCCCCTAAAATTTCATTTCCAAACCCATTGTCACAAACTTCTATTTCTTTCTCTTGAACATGGCAGATCACATATGCTCACAAATTCAAAACATTACTCTAGGGATCGATGATGAGATTGTTGATTTACCAGAGGATATATGTCTCGCTGCTTCCCGCGAAACACAATTTAGTCTCATAGGCAAACCAGTTAACCCGGCGAAGCAAAACCTTCGTGCGATGATAACTGACATGCCTCGCCTCTAGGGTGCAAGTGAAGAAGTTACAAGGCGCATCCTTGAGAATAAGACTGCCTACTTCGTCTTTCCAACCGAAGATTATCTTTTCTCAGTGCTTCGCCGTGGACCATGGTCGTTTAACGACTAGATGGTGGTGATACAAAAGTGGACACCGAACATGACTGAATCTGATTTGCAATTCATTCACCTTTGGATTCAAATTCGTGGAATCCCCCTTCAATTCCTAACTCTGGATATGGTCACCAACATAGGTATGAAATTGGGACTTTACTTGGATACTGATTTTGTAGGAGAAGGTGGGCATTTGGTGAACTTTGTATGTGTTCGTGTTATGTGGGAAAACACACAACCACTTCGGTTTCAGCGACAATTCTGCTTTGGAAATGAGGTCGTTACCCTGAAGTTCCAGTATGAGAAACTAAGGAACTTTTGCTTTGCTTGTGGGCTACTAAGCCATGATGCGGCCTCATGTATCCACGGACGCAACTCTCTCCCACTCTCACCAGCAAATGATGGAGGTGATGATGACAATGATGATGACGATGATGGAACTGGGCCTGAAGATCTGTCTCCTCCAAATCAGCCTAAACAAAGCTTGAACGATGAAGAATCTGCTTCAAATTTCACAACCAACAAAAAACATAAGGCTGAGGGTGATGCTCCGAGATCGTCTACACAACCAAATATTATACTATCCGAAACAAAATGAGTCACCAATGATGAAGACTACCTTCAACAATCCTACTTCCACAAGAGGCAAAGAGCAGAGGGGGTTGTGAACAAGACATGCTTGTTCTTCAATCTAAACACTGCAAACATATTTCATGAGGAGACTAAGACTCCAGAATCGCAAGGTGAAGGTTTGGTGGGCCACAAGCCACCACATCCTCCATGAATATCTCGTTTTGGAATTTCTGGGGTATGAAAGGGACTCTGGTAATTCGATGCCTAAAGGAGGTAAAAAAAAAGAATTTATTCTCCGACTCTTCTCTTTCTTATTGAAACAAAGAATTAAGATAATACATTTAGGGATATTGCTGCTCAAGTTGGCTATGATTTTACAAGATGTGTTTCGCCAATTGGGTTAAGGGGTGGGGGTTAGTTTTGATGTAGGACTCTAGTGTTTCTGTTACCTTTTCTTATCTAAGTGAAAGACTCATGGATTGTAAGATTAATAAAGTTGGCTTTCTTTTTACATCTCCTTTCTATATGGTAATCCATTTCGAAACCAAAGACATATCTTTTGGGAAAAACTTCAACGCATCAATTCAATTTGATCCGGACTTTGGCTATTATGTGGTGATTTTAATGAGGTTTTACATCCGAGTGAAAAGCAAGGTGGTAGACAGAGAAGTACGAATTCACTCAAAGATTTTTGAAACATGGTCTCTGTTTGTGGGATTTCACATTTACCTTACTCTAGATCCAATATGACATGGGTAGGTCGAATGTGATGTTACACTGTTGAGTGTTATCTTGATCGGGCAATGGTAAATAAGGAATGGAAAGCATTGTATCCTGTTTTTGAGATTCGATTTTTGAAGTTAAAGGATTCTGATCACGCCCGGCTGTGGAAACCCGTATTTTGACGAGAATTTTTTTTTTTTTTCCGTTTTGTATTTAT
>OVBE01001419.1:0-36973 GCA_900406425.1 Iberis pinnata | reverse complement strand
CGCATACAGTTGAAGGTGGAGCACCCATTTAACGCATTGAGGGAGATAATGGGAGCTATATCCTCAACCTGATCAGTATCCGCAGGGGGCANATACCTCATCACTGAACATACAAAGACCCTTAGAACGGCGTTCCTGCATCTCATCATATGTGAACTTACGAGTTTGGTTATTTGGGAAGGTATTTTTGATGGTGAGTTGTTTGGAATTATTTGGTAAAGGGAGGAGTGGAGTGTTTGGTGTTTTCTGGTGATTGTAATTGTTGGATTTGGGAATTTGGGTGGTGGTAAAAGGAGAGGTTGTTGATAAATGTTTTGGGGGATTTGGAGTGAAGGGAGCTTTAAAAGGTCTGTTGGGAGTAATCAACAAATAATTCTCGTGTAACATGGCTAATCTGGCAGCATCTGCAATGTTGGTGACCCCAAATTGGCGCACGTGTAATGCCAGGTGGGGATTCAGGTTTGTTAAAAAGATGCTCAAAGCATGTGTAGGTAGGAGAGAGAGTCTGGTCAAGGCAGACTCAAATTTCTCGTGATACACCTCAACGGTATCATTCCCCTGCTTTAGGTTGACCAGTTCAGAAAGGGGGTCGTCGTACAAACCTGCAAATCTATTTACCAGCGCCGCCAAATAAACCGGCCAGCTCAGGCCACCACCTTGAACCGTATTGATAAAGTTACAATGCCATTCCAAAGCTTTGCCTTCAAAATGCATAGAAGCATAACAGATCTTATTCTCAGGAGGTGTGCAATCGATTAACCAAAACTGCTCACATTTATAGAGCCATTCCTTCAACATTGTTCCATCGAAAACGGGAAAACCAACTCTTGAGAAGCGAGATTGAAAGTTGTTCTGTTGAGATTGATCATTGAGTATAACATAATTTGGGTGGGAATCTGAACCTCCTGGGTCTAAATCAGGTGGAACCTCCTGAGATTTTTCAAGGTGTTCATCTGGAGAAGCTGAACTAGTGGTGGATTCAATGGGTTTCTTACCCAGACCTTTAGACAGAAGATCGACCATCATCGTCTTCATTTCTGCTGAAAACTCAGCCATTTTTGTTGACATTGAAGCCGATAGGGAAGATTCAAGGTTGTCAACTTTCTGGTGAACATCTTCCAACCTTTTGTTCATCTCGACCAGCGATTGATTGCGTGTTCCGTCTGCCATGGAAAGCAAGGAAGCTCTGATACCAATGTAACAGCAATAACAGAGATAAGTCTCAGTCTCAAGGATCCAGCAAGACCCGAAGTGACAGAGGGAATGACAGCTCAAGAGGAGAAGAAGATAAGAAACTCACCTCGATGAACTGTTCAACAATGGTGGAATGAAGATGATGAATTGAGAGTAGAGAGAGAGAGTATTTTATGATTTAACTTCTTAATTTTCCAGGGAAATGTATTCCCAGTTACATATAGAGTATTTTCTGGTTTACAAGCAAACCAATACAGATATTAAACCGAAATGTAAAATGTGGTATAACCTCTTCATTAATAGAAAACCAGCTTTAAACCGAAATTGAGTGAATATTGCTGTAACAAATCGCCTCTCCAACACTTCAAATTGGCATATGTCCTTTGATTCAATACAATCAACGAATTTGTCGAACCATCACGAGAATCCAATACAGACAACCAAAAATTACAAAAAGAAAAATCAACAGGATGAATATGACGAACAACCCAACAAAAAAACTACTAACTTCGCACTCATGAGCGACATAACTTCTAAAGTTTGTGTTTTTATCATCATATATAAATTGATTATCCTATAATTAGGTACGAAATCTTTTTTTGATCCCACCAATGCCAAATTTCAAAAAATAATTCTTGTTATTAGTTTTGTGTGTATAGATTATTTTTAATATATATTGTTTTTTATTTTTCTAATCTTTTTTATTATTCCACCTAGAAAATAATCTTAGAATTATGAAAAAATAAATATAATATTTTTAATTTTTTTTTGAGTTTGTATTCCAAATATACCACAATCTCAGTGGCTTATGCACTCCATAAAAAGAGGTTGCATGTGCACCCATCAAATTTTGAAATCCTTTACTAGTTTTTAATTAATTGCTAGTGTGCACCCATAATCTTTTTAGTGTACGGTTAAACATAAAAAAAGAAAATTTAATTTAATTTACATACTATTAAAATTTTCATATTTTTCTTAATTAAAAAACCTTGAACTAAACTGCGTTAAAAAAAAAAAAAAAAACTTGAACTAAACAATAGTAGTCTACTTTCCTCGAAGTATCATTTTCTTCACATCATCAAAATAAAACTTATTTTACGTAATTTTATATAGTTTAGTTTTTGTTAATTTTCTATCTCATATATTCTATTCACATATGATTTTTATTTTGAAATCTTAGTTCAAATAAAATTTACAGCAAAAAGCTTAATTGATATTTTGGCTAGTATCATATTTAATACACTGCTTACTGCATTTTTTATGATTTTATATGGAAATGTTAGATAACTATGTTAAATTCTTGGCTAATTGTTAATTTTTTGTGGATTCATCATTCATAACCACTTAATTTACTGTTGAAAGATTTTTTTAAGCGATAAAAGTAGTAAAAACATCTATACAAAAGTAAAATAGAGATCAATTTAAGTGATTGTTTACTATATTTTATTAAGAATAAAGTGTTTGAATATGTTACAAATGAAGCTGTAATAAATAGATTTCAAGATATGAGTGAACGTAAATGCATTTGTAAAAATTAATTTATCTTTAATAAAATATTATTTTAATTTATTTTAATATATTTTTTTAATATTGGTGTCGCTATTAGAAAATGTGTAGGATTCTCCCCTGCACACTCTCAGTTATCAAAATTAAATAATAAGCACAAATATATTTTATTCCAAAATATAAAAATTAAAACAATTTTAAGACTTTACATTTAAATTGTGAAACTCTAAAATTAAACCTTAACTTCTTATAAAATAATTTATTCAATTATCATACACATTAATTTTAGTCAAATAACTATAATTAGTTAATTTATAAAACTGAGATTATTTTGTAAAAATGAAATATTTAATAGTAATTATATGTTTTTATATATGCCCTATAAAATAAAATTTTGGTTCCACCATTGCTTGCACCAGTCATCCTCTATTCGTCTCTCTAGCCGTCAGAATCTCCTTGTTTACTTTGTTGGATTGATTTTTTTTTTTTTTTTGCTGCGACCAGGAAGGACCTCTTGAACTCTTGAAGACAACTACAAGATAAAAGTGAGGGGTATTCTAATATTAGAATTTCAGTTATCACTTATTTTTTAGCTTTTTATTTCCTAAATGAATAATAATACATGTTTTAATATTCCAAAACCAGTATAGAATAAACTGAATAACTAAATAATTGAACCATTAGTAATTTGTTATGGTGAAAATATCATTTTACCAGTGGTAGTTAGCAAAACATTACTATATTGTAAGTAATTTTTTTTGTTAAATGTTAAATTTAATTAACAAAATATATGAGTGAGGTTATGTACAGTAAAAATATTCAATCCAAACCTGCTATCAAAAATGGAAATAGAAATAGAAGGATTCACCAAGATCAGTGCAATCCTAAGGCGAGAGGAGGTGTTCGAGCGTGCCTCATTGATCTATAATAAAACTAGATTTAGGGGAAAAAAATATTGCGACATGAACACTACCTTATGATGTACATACACGAAGTAGAGAAAATTTTTTGACGCAGGTAATTTAACGTGAATGAAGCGTCTGCCAACGAGTGAGTAGTCAGGTAACCGACGAGTGTAGGAGTAAGGAGATAATGATGTTGCGTTCAGTAATGGTGCGAGTAATTGCTGATTAGATGGATGCGGTTGAGGGGTATGGTTTTCCATGTATGTGGCTATTGCGGTCTCGCTAAATATGATAATAGCAGTTGGAAAGCAAAGCTTGAATAGTGTCTTTTGCACTCGGGAGTTGGACCTGCTACATACGGTTGCAAGTGTTGTGTTTCAGTATGCTGTAATGTGTCGAAGGAAATTGGCAGAGGTGATGCCTCACCAGACTGTGAAAGAGTAAGGGCATGCGAGGAATATGTGGGCATACGTTTCGTCTGGCTCACCACATAGCACACATGCTTTTCATTGTCTCCACACCTGAATCCGAGCCCAAGTAGATAATATGTCAAGGAGAGCAAGCCAAGAGATAATTGAAAAATGAGGAATAGCTTGCAAGAACCATATTAATGACCAATTGAGTTTAGGGTGAAGAGCACGTATCTGCTACCAGTTGCGGGGTGATGAGAAATCTGGTTTGTAGAGGTCAGTTCCATGCTTCCATAATAGGATATCGTTACCCGCGTTTGGATGTGGCGGAGGCATGCTAATAACTTAGTCAACATATAGGCGAAGAGAGAAGCTACATGGGCATCAGAGAATCCAACGCAAGTGGTCAGCAGCTCCGCAACACAAGAATTGGAGGAAAACCCTGTTCTCTAGGACCGGATGCACCGATGACAAAGTATAGAGGTCTTAGAGTGGACCAATTGTAGAACCAAAATGATGTGTTCAAACCATTTCCAAGAGTAGTCTTAATGAAATGTGAAGCAAGGGATCGAAGCTCAATAAGCTTCCGCCACATCCAACCCTTTGTACTACAATTGACATCCCAAAATGTTGAATTTGCAATATGTGACGACACATTTTGGAAACCCAGTACGAGCTAGCATTTGAGACAAATCGCCAAATTAAAGAGAAGACCTTGGAGGAAACTTCTAGCCTGTGAATGTCCATACCGTCTTCGTCTTTAGGTCGATACATGTCTTCCCAAGAGAACTTTGAGTGTGTGTGAGTCAGAGATAAGATATACCATAAGAAGTTGCGACAAGTTGTGTGATGGCTTAGAGACATAGATTGCCAGAAATTGACCGTGCTTACAATGAAAAATATGAAGAGTTGAAGACAACCCGCATATGAATTGGTATATAGAGGATTTGGCCGGATTAGCCTCGAGCCCTGGCATTTTCCTAAACTTATTCATGACTTGGTTTATGCCTATTATGGATTATGGTTTCTTATTAGTGAAGATTAGGATATTTTCTGCAAAGCACAAGTGGGTGAGACCAATGTCGCGATATTGTGGATGGTAACCAAATTGACCTAAAGTAGTCGTTGTAATCAAAAGCTTGGACAAATTTTAGAGAGAGAGAGAGAGAGAAACCGTGTCAGATGCGTCTTGAACTCTTGACTAATTGGATGGTTCGCCATTCACACAAATAGTAATGTGGCGGTAGAGAGGAAAATATGTATCCAATTATTAAAGCATTCCGAAAAGTCCAACGCCTACAATATGGAAACAATAAAGCCTTGGAAATATCCAATTTTAGAGTACACCGAAAGGACATAGAAGACTTATAGTAAACTTTGGTGAGATCAATTGCTAGCATCACATTTTCAAGTAGTAAATGACCTTTGATGAAGGCATTTTTTGGTTCAGTGAGATCCGGAGCCCAATATTCAAACGGCTGGCTAGAAGCTTTGATATCACCTTGTACATCATATTTTAGCATGAAACTGGGCGATAGTTCTTAATTTCTTTGTGCCCTTCAGAATGAGAGTAATTAAGGTTGCAATCGACGTGCAGTTGGAGTGATCCAAGGTAGCTAGGATCTCAATGAAGTCACCGTATATGAACCAATGGTTTGGCCTCATGCCATATTGACGTTGAATCTCACAAAGAGCAGTCTAAAGTTGAACACGATCATCCTGAAAGTTAGAGACATAAACACAAGAAATTAGGATAATATCACCATTAACTAAACTAACTAATACAATGATAAATTTCCCTGACCATCAAACCAAACCCAAATACGACCAAAGCGGTGAGAATCGTAATTATGAATAATTGTCCATCTCGGCATTTTTGCGAGGGATGCCTTTTGAAAATTTTTCCTGACGAACACAAGTTTCAAAAAAAAAAACAACTAATGGCTGATTCGTTTACTAAATCCAGTCCTTGACAATGTTATGCTTGCGAACATGGTTGAACCCCGTTGTGTTCCATTCAAAGAATGATGTCATGGAATTCGTGTCTCTAAGAGGAGACATTATTCATTTTTCTTGGGGGTGCGTGTGAGTCCGATCTTTCTGAGAAGCGGTTGAAGGACTAGCATTCTTTGAATTTTCCTTTGAATAATATCGTGAAGATGTGGACTATGCCTTAGAGGTGGAGACTTCTAATTCAGACTCCGAGATTTAACCTTGCTCCTTTTCATCTGCTTCCTCTTCCTTTGTGTCGGGGTCTTATGCAAGAAGCAAAAACCAAGAAGGGGAGATAGTGTATGTTGATTGATTGCACGGGATCGAGTGATTACTTGTTGATGTAGAGGAGCGCGCTTGGAAAAAAATTTAGCCGAATCTTGATTGGAAGGTGGTTGGGATGTAAAGATCCCCAACTTTTCTGCAAGAGGTATATTTGTGACTGTTGGTGTCAAAACCCCCTTAACAAGATTTCATCTTACCTACGTGATTGTGACCCAGAACGTTCAGTATATGTTGGCCTTAGGAAGATTGATGCAAAAATATCATACCTGAGTACATTCAAAGAATAATTGAGCAAAGATAACCCAAGCAGGGAAAGACAGAATCTCAACATCCTCGAGTTTCTCGTGATACGTCGAGATCGTGGGACCAAGAGGGTTTAACTTACCAAGAATATCAGAACAAACATCCGAAAGATTAGGAAGCCCCAGCAAGAACCAGAGCAGAACCTGAGGGGTATAAATAGAGCAATCAAGAGAGAGAGAAAGGATCTTATTTTTATCATCTCACTTTTCCGCTTAATACTTGTATACGAGCTCAGCTCAAGCTTTAGAATAATTTTTAGATCAATACAAAATCATCTTTTCATATCAGTTTTTGTTGTGGTAGTTTCTTATTAAGACGAAATTCTTCGAATTCCTCATTATTTTTGTTATGAATTTGTTTTGTAGACTTTGACATCCACAAATTAGCGCCATTTGTGGGGTGTTTCAAGATTTTCTAACGCAAAAAGAACATTGCAACCAGATCTGTCACTGTTATGGCTAAAGAACTACTACCGTAACCAGAAGGATACACCAGCACGATCCAAGCGATCCGCCAAACCATGCCATGTCAGAGAAGCTAGAAATACAGGATTCTCTGAACCAATTCCTTATAGACCGACTCGATAAAATGGTGAAAGAATCCGCATAACAAAAAAGGCTCTCGCGGATCAAACCAAGGAGATCGCCCAACGCCTCGACCGAACAACCTCATAATGTCGACGGTCACTCCTGGCCTTAGCTCGACGATACCCCATCGCTAGAGAGCATTCGAGGAGGTTATCATTCACCTTGATGCCAAATTCGACCCAAACACACTCGCAGTGCTTCGACAGCATGGATGTCCCCCCAAACATCATCTCATGGGACGGATAATCAACCCCAAAGGCCGATTAGTCTCAGGAAAACACAGAGTAATCAAACCATACCAAGCATACTGAGGACCCCGACGGCAACTGAGAACACATCAATCTATTTGGAGATTCAGGCGACGAGTCTAAGGACTACGAAGACCACAACCACCCTTCCTCCCAAACATATAGGCAATCTCAACCCTCAATACATGAGATCCAAGAGATGGAAAATTCTCTCCAAGAGGCTGTCCGACAAATGAACTCTAAAGTCCACCAGGCAATTAGCTCAGCTCCCGAGCTACATGATTGATGTAAGAGATGCTCTGGAGACTGTGAGAATCAAAATTTTCATTGTCTGATTTCCGTTAGTTAAGGAAAATAGATAGTACCCTATTTTCTAGAGATCCCGAATTATGTGAGCTAAACGAGTGCAAGATTAGAACACGATTAACAACAACAAAAATACGAAATTAAAAGTACGAAAGAGGGCGAAAGAAGTCTCATTTTGAATCTCCTGAGCGTGTTACAATCTAGTGATAGCGTCAGCCATAAGAACAGTCGGCGAATGTGCTAGAACTAGCGGCAGAGATTGTGAATAACCTAATTGAGTCGCAACTCACTAGTAAGAACAGAAAATAATCTAAAGCCCTAAGTATTTTGGTGTGGAGAATTGAACATGTATGTGCTCTTCCTCTTTGTCTCTCTTATATAGGCTTCAGGATCGGTCCGTTCCTTTTTTGTCTTCCCTTCTTCCGTGGAAATCTTCCTTTTTGGTTTATCCTTCTGTGGAAATCTTCCTTTTCTGGATTTTTTCCATTTCTTCACGGCTTGTAGGATAAGAAATGACCATCATTGCGCTTGGGCTGTTATCATGTTATAGGCCTCGTTAGGCCGTTTTATGGTGTAGGCCATTTTTACGGTTCTCATCAGAGAACCAGGCTTTCGCACGATGATACGATTGAAAATTTGCGGAAATATTATATCGATCGTATAAGAGAGATAACATCAGTGTTTAAGTTATCCGTTATCAATTTATATGATCGATAAATACGATGGCGTCTTTACGATCGTTTTCAAGAACGATAATTTTGATCGTTTAGTTAAGATAATCCTTGGCGTTTCCGCTAACATTACCTTTTTATACGATTAATTTCATATGAGAAGATTTTATGATTCTTCATAAGTCGTAGGAAATAATCGTATAGCTAAGGTGACCTTGGTGTTCAGGATAACCGGAACCATTTATACGAATACTTCGGGACTTATACGAGTTTTATGATTTTTATTACAGAATTTTAACGGAAACTCGGAATGATACGAAACGAGAGATCACAAGTTAGAGATGAAGTCGGCTCGCCAGTTGACGAGCTGAACTTGTGCATTTCAGTTTTCCAACTCCGTTTTTCAGCATGCATATTTTTGTTTGTCCGTAAACGTATTTGTTAAGGTCTTTCCTATTTCTCAGAAATCAATTTTAAGCATACTTGTCTTGATCTCGATATTGGAAGTAAGTATATTTTCTTGTCTTTTTAAAACCTTAGTTATAGGAAAACCTGGTGGGACAAAACATTCTTGATTAAAGAAAAAAGAGTGCAAAGACAATTGCTTAGCTGTTCAACGATTGTTGTCAGATTCTTCCAAAGTGCATTATCTATGGT
The DNA here is from genome assembly GCA_900406425.1 of Iberis pinnata. Classification (NCBI taxonomy): domain Eukaryota; kingdom Viridiplantae; phylum Streptophyta; class Magnoliopsida; order Brassicales; family Brassicaceae; genus Iberis; species Iberis pinnata. The sequence continues at coordinate 27,909 of OVBE01001419.1, read as the reverse complement.
CTTTCATAAGTATTGAGACCTTGGTTAGTTTGTTCCGTAGATCGGAATAGGTTTGGTTTGATGCCTCGATTGATGGTTGTGAGACATCAATTTTTTCATGACCGTCTTTAACCCCAACAGGTAGCCCCCAGCTCGCACGAATCGTTGGAATGTTCTTGTGAGGTATTGAGTTAGGAAAATTTGGCGAGTTAGGTAGAATTGATGGCTCACCGCGTGGCCTCCAGCACCTCATTGGCATTTTAGTGTTAGGCTACAAACGAGGGTTGGATCTGGATGTCGATTATCTAATAGCATTCCTTCATCTGAGGGGTTTGGGTGATTCGCTTCAGTACTACCTGGTGTCGCGAAACCATATGTCGGTCATCCAATCGTTCCAGTCCCACATCCAGGGCTGGAACAAGCATTGTTTTCTTGTTCAAATAGATGGCGCCACCATCGAAGAGGGTTACATTCCCTGTTTTAGGCGGAAATAGGGTCCATAAGGTACCACAGTCCGATATTTGAGTCATTTTTGGTTTATCAATGCCTAACGCATGTTTTTGTTTTGTGCAGTAGTCAATCCTTTTCCTCCGCATCCGCATGACTTAAATATTGTTAGGGACCTTCTCAGAAACGGTTCGCTTTATTGGGGTCATTTCTTGTCGAAACGAGTTCAAAATGCCATTGCCTATCACAATGCCCAAGCTCATGCTGATGTTATCGCATAAGGGGAAGAACTAGTGATGCCCCCTGTGAGGGATAGGGAAAGGTCTTCGAGGAATGAGGGCGCTACCTTCGATGTTGGTAGTTCTGCCCAAGTTGGTGGAGGATCGACTCTCGAGGTATATTTAAACAACTTTGATGGTTTGAGTAAAATCCCGATACCTTCGTTCGAAGCCAATTTCAGATGCTACGCTGACTTAACCTCCTGCTTCATAAGGGATTGTGACGTCGAAGCAATTTACCAAGGCTTCGTGTTAGTGCATGGGGGTTAGTTTTTGCAAGTACAATCTCGTTTTCATGAATGTTTTTGCTAACCTTTACTAGGGATTTTGACAAGGTCTTTATGCGTTAGACAAGGCTCTCAGGACGCGTGACCGAGAGGTGCGAATGGTTCAGTTCAAGGTTGAGATACTTGAGAAGGAGAACTCCTGTTTGAGGAGAGAGATGGGAGAATTGGTGCAGAAGCAAGCGTCCTAAGTTCTCCGTGCCATCAGGCAGGTAAGCGCAAGGTTTTTTTATCATGGCGGATCGCTCGACTCATTTTTCGGCTAGTTTTGTTCAATTCGAACGGATGCATCAAACCATCCATGATTGGCGCAAGTGTCATGGTTATGTGGGCGCCTCGTTTTGTACGATGCAATCTGAATACTGGTACAGCATTGAGAGGAAAAATATGTCTAGGTATATGGACAAGTACCAAGATGTGAGGTCTCTAATCCCTCCGATTGAAGTGGAGATTTGGGAGTACGGGCTGAAATCCCTTCTTCTCCCGATTTGGAGGATGTCGAGATTATGGACTGTGCTGAAGAGGAAGCAGTGGACCAGGATCCGAGACCATTTGGTGGGTCGTGTTCTGATTATTTTGATCCTGGTCTGTGAGGAGCACAAGTTCGTATAAAGGGAGTATGTTCCCTGTTTAGGATTTTGGCTGAGTGTGGCCTGTTTTTAGTTTAGTAGGGTCGATCGTAGGTGGCTTCGAGTCCTGTTGTTTTGCGGTTTTTGTAAGCTATGTTTATGTGAATATATGATTACTTGTTTGACACAAGATTACGAGTAGTCACTTCGTATCATGTACTCTGATGATCGCTACATCTGCTTATTCGTTTCAGATGCGAGTTTTCCGAAAAGTCTAGTTTTTGAGTTTTGTGAACTTGAGGTTGTAAGCGTAGAGACAAGTTTAGGGATCTCGTATCGGTTTGATACTATGTCTAGAGATGTTAGAGAACAATGAGTTGGGTTTAGGGCAAGACCTTGGTTTACTCTCAGTTTTAGGGTGTGCGGAGACTATTTTGGCTTATATATCTCATTTGCGATTTCAACCTGATTTCATTTTGATATTGGAGTCTGCGATAGACTCGCACTGATCAGGAACCAAGCATCTCTTCGAAGAAAATTTTAAGTCGTTCGGAAGGGCTGACAAAAATTTTGGTTTTTATAGTATTTTATCCTTGTGTAAGATGTATGAGAACTAATCTTACAAAAGGTTAGGTGACTAGTTCGTCCATCGGGGCCAACCACAGGTTTGATATAGGGTGAATGTTTGCTCGTTTTGATTTTAGAGTTTGTGTAGATTGTGTTCGTACGATTTTGGAAGTTTGTTTTAGGAAGTTCGGGATGTCTCGCTTTTTTCTGAAAGTTATTTTTTTTTTTTTGAAGGTTTTGCGTTTAGAATGTCTTCAAGAGATGTTCATGCAGTTTGTCAAAGGGCATGCTTGTCCTTATGAATGAGGAAAACATTCAAGTTTGGTTAGGGTAAATATCCATATGAGTTCTATTTTCGGGTTATACGATGATTTTAGGCGTTTTTAGGTGGAATCGAATATGTTTGTGAGTCGTAAGAACATAGCAACATCTCAGTGTGTTGTCATGAGTTTGATTACTTGTTTGGCAATGTTGCACCGTCCATTTTGGGTGCAGTGACTACAGTTAGGTCGATGACTTTTTTGGGCATTGGTTGTGCTGTTCTGTCTGGGATGTTGGGCTTGGAGGCGTGATCGCCTTCATCAGGTTGAGCCGTTTCTTGAGTTGACGAATCTGGGTTATGCTTTTCTGAAGCTTTTTTTAGGTTTTTCCAAAGCGTTTTCGGTTGATGGTTGAGTTTTCTTCGCTCGTTTAGGTCCTATCGTTGGTGTTGTTGTGACCCATCTTAGTGTATGCTTGGCTAGGAAGCAGCATCTTGCTTGTTTCTAACATTCATTATCTTGCAGATAATCTGTGGGACGTCGGGAATTTGATGCCTAAATGGTAATTCGATAGGAACGCTTTCATGGAGTTTATCCAAAGTTTTCCAAAGATCACGTTATAGATGGCATGATGGTCCACTACTATGAATTTGACGATTTATGTGATTTCTTTCGCCATGATCGGAAGTTAAATTGATCCGAGAGTCATGGTTGTTGTATCGGAGAAACTAGTGAGTGGTTTTCGCGTGGGCATGACTTCGGACAGTTTGATTTCCATCATGTTTAGCATACCGCAGAAGATCACATTTACAGAACTTCCTATATATACAAGGAATCTTGCGACCTCCGGGTCTCTTATGACGAGATCGATTACAAGAGGTCGCTATGAAGGGTGTCATTTCCGAGAGCTCCGCATTCCTTGAAAGTAATCGCGTTATTTGGCGAATCAGAAGATGTGAAGAGAAGGTGATCTAGCCAATTGGCGCTCAATTCAGATTTTCGATGATACACTTTTATTGCGGAGACGCTGTCTTGACTGTATTACGATCCTCATATTATCATGTTTACTCAACGACGATTGAGGTTGTTGACTTTTTCCTCAGGCCCTCTTATGCGCTTCCCTTCCGTTCGGGGACCCTGAGGTGAGTTGTTTCCTGGCGGTACCTGGTCAGACCTAGGTGGTCGGTTAGTCTCTCTGTTGAGATTATTTACGCTAGATATTGCTGACATCTCTCCCGTGAATATTTTTGCTGTTAGCCTTGTTCCAAGAACTTTGCAGTTCGCCGTGGAGTGACCTTTTTTTGGTGGAACTCTCATAAGATGTTTTCGTCGTAAAAGATGTTTCAATTCCAGGTGTTACCCAACGATCTTCCTCGTTCGGATGATGATTTGGTAACGTATTTATGCGCTCCCTGAATAACCTCTCCCTCGTGATAGACGTACTTGTCATCATAAGGGTTTTTCTTTTTTCAGTTTTTGCTCCGTTGGCACATCTTTTACGAATGCCTTCGCTAATTTATGCTTCTGCATCAAAACTTTCATCTCCTCTTCCATGGTGATGAAGTCTGTGGCTTTACGAAGAGCGTCTTGGATTGAACACAGTGTTTCGAGTGCTATCCACTTTCTGAATTTTGACTTTTACTAGAGGGTTTTTTGGAGTGCGTATATGGCTACCTTATCGCTGATCCCGGTGAGTCCAGACAACACGATCTTGAATCGTTTCATGAAATCTTGAAGAGATTCATCTTCCCTTTGAGACGAGCTCCATAGGTCGACGTCCGAAGTTTCCCTATCCATAAATATGGAGTACTCTTTGAGGAATTCCGCAGAGAGTTGTCGGAAGCTTTCGATGGAGTTGCGTTTTAGTCGAGAGAAACAGTCGAGAGCTGTTCCCTGGAGGTGTTCGAAAAAAGGAGACAGAAGCCTGCGTCTTTTTCACCCTCATTAAGTTTGGACCTCTCCAACGCGATCCTAAAGGTTTGTAGATGAGCTTTTAGATCGATGGTTCCGTCTTACATATGGATTTTAATTTTTCCGGGGTAAGAGATTCGAGCATTAGTTATACGTGCCATAAATGACGTTTTCTGGGCTTCTTCAAGAATTCGATCGATCTCCGGTGCCGCGTTGGTAGCGCAAGGATATATAATTTTACCACATGGACTTCCACAACAGTTGTTGCGATGGAGTCGAGGAGATCGCGAATTTCATTGAAGTCATTGTGATTGGCTTTCGGAGCTTGTTGGCGTTTATCATGGATGTTCCGAGCCTGCCCCTCGACCAATGCCTCTTGTTCTACCCAGAAGAGATTTTCTTCTTCTTCTGACGTAGATTTGTCAAACTGATAATGTTTCTGAGCTGAGCGTCTGCTTCTTCTCCTTGGGTGCACGTCTGCGGCCTCATCTAAAGAGTAAGATTACTCGCTGGATTCCAAGTTAAGCCACTCAGCATCGTTCTCTTTCATTTTCCCGTCTAAAGGCGGAAGGTTGTCGCTATTTTTCAAAGTCGCATCAGGAGTTATCTTGTTGGGATTTTGTCCCGACAATTCTTTTTGTGCGCTTTGTGTCTTATCAAGCAGAGTTGTGAAGTTGAGTCTTCTTCCATGGAGCTTGGTAGTCCCGCGAGGGAAAATGATTATGGTTTTCGTAGTTAAGGTTTCGATCTGTTTTGCGAGAGAACTCGTCAGCTTGTCTTTTTCTTCCGACTTCTTTCGAGAGTCGAGAACATCTTCTCAATCTCCTCGAACAATGCCGTATTTGCATTAGCGTTGACTGTAGTGACGTTCATTGGTGGAGTATTCTCAACGTTTTCGTTTGGTGGAGCACCGTCAAGAACTGGTTGGTCATTTCATTTACAGTAGCTATGTCTGAACTTATTGATTCATGAGCGTGTTACAATCAAGTGATAGCCTCGACCGTCAGAAAAATCAGCGAGTATCCTATAACTAGCGGCGGAAACTCTGAATAACCTAATTGAGTCGCAGCTCAGAAGTAAGAACAGAAAATAATCTAAAACCCTAAGTATTTTGGTGTGGATAACTGAACGTGCCCGTGCTCTTCCTCTTTGTCTCTCTTATATAGGCTTCAGGGTCGGTATGTATTCCGTTTTCGTCTTCTGTTTATATGTGGAAATCTTCCTTTTTTGGTTTATCCTTCTGCAAATCTTCTTTTTCTGGATTTCTTTCATTTCTTCATGGCTTGCAGGACAAGCTATGACCGTCATTGCGCTTGGGCTAGATTCTCGCATGGAATCGTAAGTGTATCGTTATCGTGTTTTAGGCCTTGTTGAGCCATTTTACAGTTTAGGCGACTTTTACGGTTCCCATCGGAGAACCAGGCTTTCGCACGATAATACGACTGAAACTTTGCAGAAAGATTATATCGATTGTATAAGCGAGATAACGCCAGCATTTAAGTTAGCTATACTCTTTTTATACGATCGATAAATACGAGCGCGTCCATGTGACCATTCTGAAGAATGACGATTTTAATCGTATAGTTAAGATCATCCTTGGCGTTTTGGCTAACCATCACTGATTTATATGATTAATTTCATACGGTTAATTTCACGATTCTTTCACAAGTCGTAGGAAATAACCATATAGCTAATGTGACCTCGGAGTTCAAGTTAATCGGAACCGTTTATATGATTACTTCGGGACTTATGCGAGTTTTACGATTTCTATTGCATAATTCCAACGGAAACTCGGAATGATACGAAACGAGAGATCAAAATTTTGATACGAAGTCAGCTCGCCAACTCTGTTGTTCAGTGTACGTATTTTTGTTTGTCCGTAAACATATCTATCAAGGCTTTTCATATTCTCGAACATCAATTTTGAGTATGCTTGTCTCGATCGCGATATCGGACATAAGCGGATTATCTTACCTCATTAAAACCTTATTGATAGGAAATTCCGGTGGGATAAAACCTATTCAACTAAGGACAAAAGAGTGCAGAGAAAATCGCTTAGCTATTCAATGATTGTTGTCTCATTCTTCCGAAGCGCATTCCCTATGGAGTTTCGGAAGTATCGAGACCTCTCTTAGGTTGTTCCATTGATCAGAATTGGTGTGGTTTGATGCTTGGATTAACGATTGTGAGACATCAATTTTTCCGTGACCGTTTTTGACCCCAACAGAGCCCGTACGCCTGACATATAAAAAATGCCAAAATACGAAACCTTGGAAAAATCAAGATCCCTTTTTAAGAGGGAAAAACGAATCCTAACGCGTATATGACAACTTTCCGCATAACGGTTGGTCGAGCACAATTCGATGAACACGAGAGAGATGCAGGTTACTGCCAACTTTTCAGCGAACACCTTCAAGGGCCAGCGCTAACATGGTTCTCCCATTTACTTGAGGGTTTGATCCATAACTTCAACCATATGAGTCTAATGTTATTGTAACATTACTCGGTGTATATAAAAAGAGACATCTTCGATGCCAACATGTGGAGCATGACCCAAGGGCCTAATGAGCCCCTCCAACAATTCATCGACCGCTTCAAGGATATAATATCTTAAGTGGTGGTGACCGAAAAATGCCGCAATGGCAGCCCCAAAAATGCGGTATAGGGTGAAACTGAATTCCAAAAAGATCTAATTATGAACCCTCTGAAAACCATTGACGACACTCTGAACCGAGGAAAGGTTTCCGCGCGAATAGAAGAAGATCTGATCAAAATGCAAAAAAGTATAGAGAAAAACCCGGCGCCTCAGATAACTGTCCCACAGCGTCTTTCCTCAGCAGGAAACCAAGCTCTCTATGCAAGCAGGCCCAAGAGTGGTTCATGGAACCAATGGAAACGACATGAGGAGCAAGGAAGCGCAAAAAACATTGCGATTATCATAACCAGGACGGTCACTCGACCAACGAGTGTAGGAGTTTTAAATCATTTTTATTCACGAAGTATCAATCAGGCAAGTTGAACGAACCCAACCAGACTAATGTAACAAACACCCAGCCCGATGTATAGGAACGTTGCAAAGAAACCAACCTTCTAAGAAGATCTCGGGAAGAATTGTCGCAGGTCACCCCGTCTCCACCATTTAATAAAAGGATCAACATGATAATGGGGAACCATCAATTCTGCTTGAACTCAATCAAGTCAATCAAGGCGTACAAACGGGAGGATGCGTTGTGAAAAAGGTGGCAAACCAAGCCTCAGGTGGCAGGAGAGCCCATCCTATTCGACAAGCTGGACACAACTGGGCTCGATGTAACATGTGCCGATCCATTAGTCATCGAGCTGATCCTCAGAAACTTTTAGATCGCATGGGTGCTCGTGGACACAAGGAGCTCCATATACCTCATATTCAAGGAGACTTTAGCCAAGATGGACATCGACTTGCCCTAAATAGAAGGACCTCTTACGCCTCTGATGGGCTTTACAAGCAAAACTGCCATGACACTAAAACGATAAAAATACTCATGCATGTAGTGGGAGTATCCAAAATGATTGAATTCACGGTGATGGATTGTCTGGCAATATACAACGCCATCTTGGGAACACCCTGGATAAACGCAATGAGAACGGTACCATCCACTTACCATTAGTGTGTGAATTTCCCTACCAAAGAAGGGGTCAAAACAATCGGAGGAAGTCAAAGTTCGATTTGAGCTTGTTACTTGGCGAACTTCAGCTCAAGAAAAATTGCCTTATAGCAACTACAGATCGGGGAACCAACGACCCCAGAAACGCTTAGCTACGATGAACCCAAGGTGGATGAGGTAACACAATAATATATCAACTCAGGTTTCCCATAATTTGCATTGCGCTAAGCTCCAAAATATGAAAATATATAAAAGAGGACCTAATCGTCTTCCTTAAGGAGAATAAACACACATTCGCCTGGAGCACCACAGACATGCCCGACATTAGTTTGGATATAATATTTCATGAGCTAAACGCTGACCTGATATACACTGTTACAAGGTGATTCCTTTCGGCCTACAAATAGAATTTAGGAGCTTGTTATGTTCTAGAATCTGGGACAAGTGTTCAGATATATTATGACATATCCATAGGGTGCTCAACGGACCCCACGCCTTTATTTGAATTAAAAAAAGTTTTCGCGTCTTTACACTTAAATAAAAGTAGCTTGCGTATTGGGACAAAAGAAACATCTTGTTCTTTCTTCAACAATTTTGTAAAACGCAGTGGCAACCTACTAGCGTTTTGTAAATAAGATGTTCTCAGAACAGCTCGGGAAAACAATGGAAGTGTATATTGATGAAATGCTTGTCAAATCTTCGGATAAGGATGAACATGTAGGGGACCTTCGCGTCTGTTTCCAAATCCTAAACACCTATGGGATGAAGCTGAACCCGGCTAAGTGCACTTTTGCGGTTACCTTAAGAGAATTTCTTGGCTATTTGGTGACCAGATGGGGAATCAAAGCCAATATCAAGCATATCAATGCGTTGCTGAGGATGCCATCACCCAAAAATACAAGGGAAGTGCAGAGATTCACAAGACGCAAAGCAGCCTTAACCCGTTTCATATCAAAGTCGAGGGAAATATGCCTACCATTTTATAACCTCCTAGAAGGAAACAAGAAGTTTGCGTTGAACGAAGAATGCGAACAAGCATTCAAGGAATTAGAGATTTATTGGATGACTCGCCTAGTACTATTAAAGTCGCAAGAAGGGGAGACACTATTCCTGTACATAGCAGCGTCAACTGGAGAAATGATCGAACAATCATTCAGACTATACTTTTCGGCCTTAAATAACCAAGCCGAGTATGATGCAATGATAGCCGGCCTGCGTCTGACAACATCACTCGGGGGAAAGCAAATCAACGCATACTACGACTCCCAGCTAGTAGCAAACCATTTCAGCGGAGAATACGATACCAGAGACGACCAAATGGAAGCGTACTTAGAGGTGGTGGAAAACCTTTCTAAAAACTTCTTGGGGTTTGAGCTGATTAACATCCCCGAGGGGAGAATACACCTGTGAATGCCCTAGCGGCCCTAGCATCAACCACATATCCTCAGATGACCAAAGTCATACCTGTCGAGACTATCTCCAAACCCAGCATCTTGGTAAACAAGGCTACATACATCATATAAGAATCGATATAAGTGTACAATGCAAACCCGGACCCGAAAGACATGGAGAGGACAAGGTTCCCTTAGAAGCAGACGAGGTCAAAACAGAGATAAATTGGCGAACCGAGATACTTGCATATATCAGAGATGGGATCTTGCCTTGAAGAAATGGGACGCAAGAACACTCAAAGCCAAAAGCGCGAGGTATCCCAACTTGATGGAAACTTCTACAAATGGAGTGTTCGATGACCACTCCTAAAGTGCATATTTTGTCACAAGAGAACATAAAGGTATTAAGAGCAGTCCACGATGGAGCGTGTGGTAACCATTAAGGTGGAAAAGTCTTAGCATTCAAAATCAAATTGTATGGTTATTATTGGCCAACAATGATCATCAAGTGCAAAATACATGCTTTAAAGTGCGAAAAATGCCAAAAATATGTGCCACTAATCTATCGGCCAATAGAGGAGATGCAATCTATAACTGCACCATACTCGTTCATGCGATGGTTCATGGACATAATCGGTCCAATACACATATAGAAGCAAAATCGTGTCTTATTGGTTCTGACCAACTACTTTTCCAAGTGGATAGAGGCTGAATCCAATGCAAAGGTGAAATCCGAGAATGTGGAGGCTTTCTTTTGGAAAAACATTATATGCCGCCACAGTACTCCTTACGAAATACACACATATAACGGACCCCAATTCACTTCAAACATGTTCAAGGAGTTCCGCGAAAGAATGAGGATCAACCTTACTTACTGGACACCCTACTATCCCTAGGAAAACAAATAGACTGAAGCAGCCCACAAGACAATATTAGACAGACTAAAGAAAATATTGGACGCAGAAAAAGGAAAATTGGCAGATAAATTGGATGGAGCACTTTGGTCATACCGAACAACTTCCATGAGGGGAACCAACGATTCTCCATTCACCTTAGTCTATAGCACGGAGGCCATCATACCACCTGAGACAGAAGTACTCAGTCCGAGGCGAGAATTAGCACCGCAAAACACATATCAAAACGACCAGATGCTTATTGACATTGTTGACACAATCGACGAAAGGAGGGACCAAGGTATGGTGCGACTACAAAACTACCAGAATGCCGCAACAAGATTCTACAACAAGAAGATCAAAAAAAGGTGATTCATGGAAGGAGAGCTAGTGCTACGAGAAATTTTCCCCACTCGGACAAAGAAGAATGCAGGAAAGTTGTGAATCAGATGGGAATGACCGTACAAGATTTTAAGGATCATCAAACCAAGAGTATATGAATTAGAGGACAAAGATGAGAGCGAGGAAAGACACCCTAGGAAACCTCAACATCTCAAAAAATTCCATTGCTAAGAACTGCACCATTTTCTTTCATTGCAATATGCTGTTTGTCAACGCATATCTGGCACCGATGTAATAGCTTCAAACCCTTATGCTGCTTTGCGGCCTTGTCCGATGAGTTTAACTGGAAGGCCGAAGCAACTGCTACACTCAATAACCTTTGCAATCGTAATTTAACTCTATTGCCGTGGTGGTATTGCGTTGGAGTGAGAGTGAAGAGTAGGGCTTCCATACTCCTTTCGGCGTTGGAAACGCTGGGAGTCCCCAGATCGATGCAAGTGGTTGTGGTTAGAAGCCAGTGACAGTGGCTCTCTGACTTTCTGCCTCCACTTCCTCCACAAACCATATTGCCCGGATCAGAGAAAAAAAAGAAAGAGTATATATTTTCTACAGCATGGATGACATTGTATGAGACCGGTTAGAAAGAACAGCAAGGTTATTTTTTTTATCCAACCAATGAAAATGGTGTTTGCAAAAGAGGTGCTTTAGAACAATGGGATTGATTGGTGTAGCATGTTGCAAAAGATAACATTTAATTTTTAGAAGAAATTAGCCACAATCTTCAATAAGTGAACTTATATCAAAATTACTTAAAGATTGTACATTGTACACAAGACTTTGATACATACTAATTGGTATCAAACTATCATTTTCTCAGGACTTGTATCGAAAGCAAAATGGATTTCATGATGATTTTGAGATCTTTAAAAATGCGAGACAAGCATACTTATCTTCTACAGTGAGACAAAATTCAAAGAAGGACAATCACAATGTAAATCTGTTAGTGAGTAAGGCTTATCTAATGAGAAAACATTGTCACTTTTTTATCATTTCAGTTACGGTATATGTTGCATTTTTTGCTGATGTAAAAACTTGTATTATGTGTTATGTATAACGATTTTTGTAATTTTGACATTTACATATAATTAATAAAAACAAATTTTAGACTAGAAAAATATTAATATAATAAAAAGTTTTTTTTAATGTGTAAGTAATATTCTGTTTTGATATAAACACTTGGTTAAGAAAATAAGTTTGTAGAATACGAGAAATCATAGTCTCTCCGTTTTGAAAAAGTATTGTTTTTATCACTATATATTTGTTATAAAAATGTTATTTTAAATTTTTAATGCAGAATTTAAGTGAGTTTGATTTTCATGACGAATAAAATAAAAACAATAATTTTTTTATTGGTTGATTTAAAATGCTTAATGAATACAATGCAAACCCGGACCCGGAAGACATGGAGAGAACGAGGTTCCCTTAGAAGTAGACGAGGTCGAAACAGAGATAAATTGGCGAACCGAGATACTTGCATATATCAAAGATGGGATTTTGCCTTGAAGAAATGGGACGCAAGAAAACTCAAAGCCAAAAGTGCGAGGTATCCCAACTTGATGGAAACTTCTACAAATGGAGCGTTCGATGACCACTCCTAAAGTGCATATTCGGTCACAAGAGAACATAAAAGTATTAAGAGAAGTCTAAGATGGAGCGTGTGGTAACCACTAAGGTGGAAGAGTCTTAGCATTCAAAGTCAAACGGTATGGTTATTATTGGCCGACAATGATCTTCGAGTGCAAAAAACATGCTTTAAAGTGCCAAAAATGCCAAAAGCATGTGCTACTAATCTATCGGCCAACAGAGGAGATGCAATCTATAACTGCACCGTACCCGTTCATGCGATGGTTCATGGACATAATCGGTCCAGTGCACAAATCGAAGCAAAATCGTTTCTTATTGGTTCTGACCAACTACTTTTCCAAGTGGATAGAGGCTAAATCCAATGAAAAGGTGAAATCCGAGGCTTTCTTTTGGAAAAATATAATATGCCGCCAAGGTATTCCTTACGAAATACACACAGATAACGGACCCCAATTCACTTCAAACATGTTCAAGGAGTTCCGCGAAAGAATGAGGATCAACCTTACTTACTGGACACCCTACTATCCCTAGGAAAACAAATAGACTGAAGCATCCCACAAGACAATATTAGACAGACTAAAGAAAAGATTGGATGCAAAAAAGGAAAAGGGGAAGATAAATTGGATGGAGCACTTTGATCGTACCGAACAACTGCCATGAGGGGAACCAACGATTCTCCATTCGCCTTAGTCTATAGCACGGAGGCCATCATACCACCCGATACAGAAGTACTTAGTCTGAGGCGAGAATTAGCACCACAAAACACATATCAGAACGACCAGATGCTTATTGACATCGTTGACACAATCGACGAAAGAAGGGACCAAGGTATGGTGCGGCTACAAAACTACCAGAATGCCGCAACAAGATTCTACAATAAGAAGATCAAGAAAAGATGATTCATGGAAGCAGAGCTGGTGCTACAAGAAGTTTTCCCCACTCGGACAAAGAAGAACGCCGGAAAGCTACGAATCAGATGGGAATGACCGTACAAGATTTTAAGGATCATCAAACCAGGAGTATATGAATTAGAGGACGAAGATGAGAGCGAGGAAAGACACCCATGGAAACCTCAACATCTCAAAAAATGCCATTGCTGAGAACTACACCGTTTTCTTTCATTGTAATATGTTGTTTGTAACCGCATATCTGGCACCGATGCAATAGCTTCAAACCCTCATGCTGCTTTGCCGCCTTGTCCGGTGAGCTTAACTGGAAGGCCGAAGCTACTGCTACACTCAATAACCTTTGCAATCTTAATTTAACTCTATTGCCATAGTGGTATTACGTTGGAGTGAGAGTGAAGAGTAGGGATGCCATACTCCTTTCGGTGTTGGAAACGCTGGGAGTCCCCAGATCGATGCAAGTGGTTGTGGTTAGAAGCCAGTGACTGTAGCTCTCTGACTTTCTGCCTCCGCTTCCTCCACAAACCATATTGCCCGGATCAGATAAAAAAGAGAAAGAGTATATATTTTCTACGACATGGATGTTATTGTATGAGACCAGTTAGAAAGACCAACGAGGTTAATTGTTTTATCCAACCAATGAGAATGGAGTTTGCAAAAGAGGTGCTTTAGAACAATGAGATTGATTGGTGTAGCATGTTGCAAAGGGTAACATTTAATTTTCAGAAGAAATTAGCCACAATCTTCAATAAGTAAACTTATATCAAAATTACTTCAAGGTTGTACATTGTACACAAGAATTTGATACATACCAATTGGTATCAAACTATCATTTTCTCAGGACTTGTATCGAAAGCAAATGGATTTTCAGGATGATTTTGAGATCTTTAAAAATGCAAGACAAGCATACATATTTTCTACAGTGAAACAAAATTCAAAGAAGGACAATTACAATGTAAATATGTTAGTGAGTAAGGCTTATCTAATGAGAAACCATTGTCACTTTTGTATTATATTAATATATTGATACGATCGGCGACTAGGGTTTGCGATTCACAACTTTCCATATTTTGCTTTTTTATCACGGCATTGCCATCGCCGGTGATGGCTGATCCACCGCCGCCAGATGACACCATCATCATTGGTCCTTCTTTGTCCACATTGTCTCAACCTTCGCTACCTTCCTCACCTTCCTCACCTTCACATATCACAACATCTCCTCTGCTTCACATATCACCTTCACCTATCATGACATCTCCTCTTGGCCATATTGCTCACTCTCTTGCATCGTCCGCTACAGCTGCGTTGTCTCGAGATTCTCCGCACACTTCACCTACTCATTCTCAACCTCCTGCCACATCATGGAACCGGGTCATTGACTCCGCCGATTTACGGTTCAATCCAGCCAATCTCCCAACGACAATTCATAGGACCAATGGCATTGCATCCATCGTGATACCAGCTTCATTACTCACTAATGTTATACCTTTATGGTCTAATTTTCTTGTAGGGTTCTTTATTGGTGATGCACATCACATCGGAAAAATTCATGCCACAGTTAATCGCTTGTGGAATCGGGATGGGAAACGTAAAATCGATGTCCAAGTGATCAACTTAGATACAGTCCGTTTTCGCGTTGATTCTCAAAAATGCGCTCCAAAATTTGTCAAAAAAAGTATTGACACATTGCCGATGTCCTTCTTGTTGTTCAAGAGTGGTCTCCGTCTAAGGCCAACGCTAAACCCGATCTATCTTCAATGCCCTTATGGGTTGATTTTCATGATGTGCCTGACCATTTATTTTCTCGTGACTGTTTAAAATTTTTGGGTGATATTGTAGGGGATGCTCAAAAGCTACACCCACGGACGGAACGTTGTATGCGCCTTGTGTTGCCCGTTTGTTGATTGTTTTGAACCTTGATGCCACATTAACTCGCACGATTGAATTGGATGGAGAAGCTAAGCCGGTTAAAGTGTCTTACCCATGGTTACCACATAAGTGTGACTTATGTTCCAATTGGGGGCACAAATCTAATGATTGTCGTAAGAAACAGCAATCCTGTGCCACTGAAGATATCACGACCACTACTCCAATCACAACAGTCACGGCAGCGCTGGTTCATCCTGCTTTTATTACTGTGCCAAGTGTTGTCGACATTCAGCCTCTCTTTCCTCTACCAACATGCCACATCAACGCTATCACTAGTGACTCCATAATCACTAGCACTCAAATACTGGCAGTTGCAGTATCAGTGGCTATGTCCACTTCTTTATCCCCTTTGACTCTTGCTTCTAACGCTTTGAATGCCACCGTTCAATCTTCTCTTGATCTTCGTGAATTGAATGCAGCTGATCACTCACCCTCCTCTTTGTCTGCTTCTTTACTTGCAGGTTCCATATCGTCACATGTTGTCTCCAAGAGCTCTTCCGTTGCGGCAAGCGCTAAGCCTACAAACCTTGGCTCCGTCTCTCTTATGGACCCAGCGCTGGAGCTGCTCCAACAACCGGCCCACTCTACTCCTCCAGTGCATCCATCACTCCCAGCCATTGCGGCATTGCCCACCTCATCCACAGTTTCCGATGCCATGGTGGATCACACGTCGGTTGAGGGCTGGTCAACAGTCACTCGAAGACACTCGAAGTTACCTTCTAAACATGCCTCCTCACGAATTTCGTCTGATCAAACAGCAAGCAATCTCAACTTTCCCCCTTCACGATTCTTTGTTCTTGATACAAGTGAAGTGGATGATGAGAAAGAAGAAGGGCAGCTATCCGACACGGACTCGCAGCCATCTAAAACTAAGCACACCGGTTCTCGTTACAGCACTCGTGCAAATCCCAAACAAGAAGACCGTCCTAATGTGACCTCCCGAAAGACTGGCAGAAAAACGACACAACCACCAAAAACATTGGTCTCCTCTCGGAGACTATAAATGCAATGTCTCTTTTTTCATGGAACACTAGGGGATTTAATCTATCCCATAAACACACCATTTTTCGGCAGTGGCTGCTCTCGACTAAACCTCAATTTGGTTGTATACTTGAAACACGTGTTCAATCTCAACATTTTAATCGTATTTTGCAGGCTGCCCTCCCGGGTTGGAGTGCTTTACACAATTATGACGCCCACCGTCTAGGACGCATCTGGATTTGCTGGAAAGAGGGTGTCATTGTCACACCGATTCTCACCACCTCTCAACTTATCACTTCTTTAGTTACTTTCGAATCCGGCGAGATTGTACTAATTTCTTGCGTTTATGCGTCTAACTTTCAGGTGGACCGTGTTCAACTATGGCATGATCTCCATGAAAGCAGGCATATCTGTGGTTCCTCCTCACTCCCTTGGTTGCTATTTTGGGATTTCAATGAGATCTTATCTCACTCGGATAATTCAAGAGCCACTCATTCTTCACGCCAGCTCGGAATGCTCCATTTTTAGGATTTTGTTACATTATGTGACTTAACTAATCTCACTTATGCCGGACCAAGTTTTACTTGGTCTAACCAATGTGAACATGATCCTATTGGAAAGAATCTAGATCGTGCTCTTATCAACACTCTTGGTCCACAGCCTTTCCTCGTTCCTATGCGGCATTCGAAGCGAACGGCGTTTCAGATCATGCTCGTTGCGTCATCCATTTTTCTACTCCAACTACCTCAATACGTAAGCCCTTTAAGTTTAACAATTACCTTACTGATCATACCTCTTTTTTGCAGATTGTTGATCAGCATTGGCGCCTATCCCATCCGTTGACTCGCTCTCGCCTTGCTCTTTGGTTACTTTACAACAAGCTCAAGACGCTAAAGGCCCCACTGCGATTGCTTAACCAATTTGCCTATGGTGATCTCCCAAATAGAGCTAAGACAGCATACACGGACCTTTTCCGAGCCCAAGACGAAGCTCTAATGCACCCCTCTTCGGCCTCTTTTACGGCTGAAGGGAATGCGGCACGCATTTGGACGCACTTAGCGCAAGCGGGAGAAGTTTTCCATAAGCAGAGATCATGGATCACGTGGTTACAACATGGTGATC
This sequence comes from Iberis pinnata, assembly GCA_900406425.1. Lineage (NCBI taxonomy): Eukaryota > Viridiplantae > Streptophyta > Magnoliopsida > Brassicales > Brassicaceae > Iberis > Iberis pinnata. The sequence goes on along the minus strand of OVBE01001419.1, from coordinate 10,763 downwards.
GGAACACGGGTTTCTTTCATCGAGTAGCAGCCTCGCGGACGTCCAGGAATACCATTAAGCAATTGGAGCTTGGTAACGGGGATGTTCTTACAGACCTTCCTTCTATCAAGGATGCTGCAGTGGACCATTTCAGAGCTTTCTTACAACACCAACCTGATCTTCAGCCTATTCCTTTCCCCGTGCTTTCTCAATTGATCACTTACCGTTTTTCTGATGATGCAGGTTCCTCTCTTTGTCAACCGGTCTTGGGTCCGGAGATTAAGAGTCTTGTTTGCTATGCCGACTAATAAAGCCCCGGGTCCTGATGGTTACACTACCGAGTTTTTCACGTCTGCTTGGTCAATAGTGGGAGATGACTTCATCACAGCGGTCTAATCCTTTTTCTCTATGGGTTCCTCCCACACGGTGTTAATGCAATGCTTGTCGCTCTTCTTCCCAAGGGCGACAACCCTCGCACTATCACGGATTACCGCCCCATTTCATGATGCAATGTGCTCTACAAAGTGATCTCCAAGATTTTAGCCAATCGCCTCAAAGTCCTACTATCGGAAGCCATCGAACCTAATCAAAGCGCTTTCATCAAGGGTCGACTGCTTCTCGAGAATGTCATGCTAGCGATAGAGCTAGTCCGCGATTACCACTGTCCCAATACCTCTTCTCGTTGTACTTTGAAGTTGGATATTTCCAAGGCTTTTGACATTATTGATTGGGAGTTTATTGTCTCTGATTTGCAGGTAATGCGTATACCGGCGTGTTTCAATCACTGGATCCCCCTCTGCATCACCACGGCTACATTCTCTATCTCTGTCAACGGAGAACCAGCGGGATACTTCCCAAGTTCTAGAGGGATTCGTCAGGGATGTGCTCTGTCTCCCTATCTTTACGTCATTGTTACTAATGTCCTGTCGAAGCTCTTAAATGCAGGTCCTGCCTCACGGCATTTTGGATACCACCCTCGCTGTCGGGAAACAGCTCTGACACATCTCTGCTTTGCTGATGATATTCTAGTCTTCACGGATGGAACGCCTTCCTCATTGCACGTTGTTTTACGTCTATTTGATGTCTTCGGCAAGGCTTCGGGGTTACGGGTCAATCTCTCTAAATCCTCCATCTTTGTCACATCTAAGTCCTCTGATTCTCTTTTAGCTTATGTTGCAGGAATCGATATACGACTAAAGGAGCTTCCAATTCGTTATTTAGGGATGCCATTAACGACAAAGAAACTTTCTCGGGCAGATTATGCACCCCTCATAGATCGAATTCGTACCAAAATGACTACATGGGCAACCAAGCTTCTATCATATGCTGGGCGATTGCAACTTATCAAAGCGGTTATCGTCAGCATGGTCAACTTTTGGCAGTCCACATTTTGCCTCCTTAAGTGTTGTATCCGTGAGATTAATATCCTATGTAGTAACTTTTTGTGGTCAAGTTCGCCAACTAATCATCATATGTCAAAGCTCACTTGGGCTCAGGTTTGTCAACCTAGGACTTCTGAAGGTCTTGGTATCTGGAACTTCAAGGACACGTCTATGGTATTCTCTCTCTCCATTATTTTGCGTTTAATTTCATGTACCAACTCGGTTTGGGCTTCTTGGATCAACCGACATCTCATGCGTGGATCCACGTTCTGGGATGCCAACATCACGACGCATAGCTCATGGATCTGGCGGAAACTTTTGCAATGCCGTCCTATAGCTATTCGTTTCTTTCGAGTCAAAGTTCATAATAGTTCCCGTGCATCATTTTGGTTCGATGATTGGACAACCTTTGCCCCACTCATCTCTATTGCCGGAGATAGGGGACGCGCGAGTTTGGCGTTCCCCGACATGCCAATGTTTCTAGTGTGGCTCCGGATCAGGTTTGGCGTCTACGTTGCCTGAGACTCCCATCTCTTCGTTCTCCACATGCCCGTATCACCAACCTTCCTCCACCATCTCCATCAAGCGGGCCTGACGTTACTCTCTGGAAACATGGTATGGATGACTACAAACCGGTTTTCTCTTCCCTGCATACATGGAAACAGCTAAGTCCTTCTTACCCTACTCAATCTTGGTATCATACTATCTGGTTCCCTCAAGGAATTCCTAGATATGCTTTTTATTGCTTGGCTTGCGGTTCTTGACAGGTTATCGACCGGACAACGTATGAGGAACTGGGGATTAGTCCAACCATATTTGCTTTGCGGGGAACTAGATGAATCCAGAGATCACCTCTTCTTCGCCTGCCCATTCACATTCACCATTTGGTCTACACTAACTGCCTCCCTTCTCAATCATCGCCTCTCCCCTTCGTGGGACCGCACCCTCACCACTCTTCGACATCGCAAACTCTCACGACTTGACGAGACATTACTGCGTCTCTGCTTCCAAACATCGATCTACCATATATGGCGTGAAAGAAATGGAAGGCGTCATGTTATGCCTCACCGGGGTGTCGACTATTTGCGTCATCAGATAATCCGCACCATCACGGAACGTCTTCAAAGCCTCCGCTACACTCTGGACTCACCACATTATCCGCTTCTTCAGAGATGGCTATCATTGCACACTTGATGCCTCTCGGTATACCAGTCTGCTCTATGCCCCACGTTCTGATCGCGCTATACGTCTTGCTTATATCTTACAGGTGGTGTTTTAGGGATTGTACTCTTTTTCCTGATACTAGTTTTGTCCCACTGGATTTTCTGGTATCAGATTTTAACGAGGCACCCATGAAACACACTTCACACCTGGGGATATACCACAACTACTTTGTTTAGTTGCTCTAGTCATTTATATTATTTTTTCATTCTTTTGTACAGTGAACTCTCTTGATCAATAAATTTAACATTTCACAAAAAAAAAACATGTATTATGTGTTATATATAACGATTTTTGTAATTTTGACATTTACATATAATTAATAAAAACAAATTTTAGACTAGAGAAATATTAATTTAATAAAAAGTTTTTTAATGTAATATTATGTTATGATATAAACACTTCGTTAAGAAAATAATTATGTAGAATACAAGAAATCATAGTATCTCTGTTTTGAAAAAAATATTGTTTTTGTCACTAAATATTTGTTATAAAAAATGTTATTTTAAATTTTTAATGCAGAATTTAAATGAATTTGATTTTCATGACATAAAATAAAAACAATAATTTTTTATTGGTTGATTTAAAATGTTTAATGGATAGTTGAATTTATTAATGTGAAAAAACTTAAAATAACCCTCTTTCGAAAAGAAAAAAATCTATTATATAAAAAGAGGGTTTTTCCCTCACAAGCCGACACATCAACTTTTCTTTTTATGACACATTAGCCTAAATATATATAGCTTTTCTTTTTAATACACATCAGCCAGAGTTTAGAACTCACAAGGTATTGACACATAAGCACTCCTTTCTATGACACATCAGCTTTTATATTTTTGACAGCCTAACTTTTTCTTAATCAATTGATATCGGTCAAAAATATTGTAAGTTGTGACTTGTGATCCATATTTCCATTAATTGATTAGTCAACAAGAAAAAAATGACTTTCAACATTCACTTCTTGGAATTTACAATATCACATTTTCGAGATAATCTCAGGCAGATAAAAAATCCAAGTTCATTTTCACACTACTTCAATATTTAAGATTTCAGGTTCGCTTGTCCTCGACACATCTTCTTTCCTCGCCGTCTAAATAATTTGAGGGTTTTGGAAGAATTTCTAGAGCGAATAAAGGAAGATATGGGTAAAAATCAGATTAACAACAACTCTGTGTGTCGAAATTCTGAGGATGACGAAGTCTCTGACTTCTACGAATTTGCACTAGCAAATCCGATCTTTAGTATGGAGTTAACATCAGAAGGTAATCTTTTTAAATATAGATTTTTCATTTCTTCTCTAAGACAACAAACGAAGGGAAGAAATTTTAAAGAAGACCATAATCGATGTCGTTGTAAATACCCGATCACATTCTTCTTCTTTTTATTTCTCATTAAAAAGTAAGAGTCTTTGTTGTTAACAAAACTGAATCTTCTGCTTTACTAAAAGAGGTTATACATGCCTCATGCGTAAGGTTAAATCAAAAGTTTAAGTTACGGATTAGAGATAGGTTTAGTTCGGTTCTATGATATAACCAAACGTTTAATTAGGTAATTAAGTAACGACTTTTTGTTAATTAAAATTGCGGCTACAATGTTTATTCATAAATAGTTGGATAATGAAGCTTGCACAGGAAGATAATAAAATGGGGAAGAGTGGAATCTAAGAGAATCATCTACGGATTGATTCCATTCATGATCAAATTGACTGTGGTGACTTTCGTGTGTTGTTTTCGATGAAAAAGACGGTGGTGGACCTGGTGGTGGTGTTAAATTCAGAATGTTGGAGAGTTGCATGAGGACACATCAGAGCTCTTTGCAATCTATGTTCCAGCAGAAGAAATCATATGCCGATCGTGATGGAAACGCTTCTCCGTCACCTATGGCTTCCCAGAAACCTATCCCTCTGCTCTCCTTTCTCGCCATATTTTGTCGTCTCTCGCTGTTCAAAGTACTCTCTCTTTCTCTCTCCTTCAGATTCTTTAGCAGTTTCAAGATTCATGTACGGTTTAGATCATGATTTATACAGGTGAATGCATGAGTCAATAGATGGCGTACTTAACTATACATAATTGTTTATAATTGTTCTCAAAGCAGTTTGGGTTGTATCTGCGAATTCTTTTAATCAATTACTATTTTTTTTTTTGGTTTTGTATTCTTGCCAATTGCAGCATCCTTAAAATTCCAACAGAAGAACTACAACATCATTTTGATGTAGAGTTGTCTGAGAGTGTTAAGAAACTGTTGACATAAGCAAGGAACATTTTCGAGTCCTATTCATTTCACCGAATTATGAAAAAACTTGATTACCTAAGTAATCCAAAATTCCATAATCTCATGTTTGATAAATAAAAAAGAGTGAATTGTGTTTACAATAAAACACAAAAGAATATGTGAACTGCAAAAATTGCATTTTATAATAAAATTAAAACAAATAAATACAATACTACACCATATTAGTCAATTAACTATAAAATTAATATATTCAAAATATACCCACGTGTCTACTTGGGTTTTCACCTAGTATGTATATAAATGTAATCTTTAATGGAACAAGCTCTTATTTTTTTGTGTGGATGATCTGAACTAGTAAAGGGAACAAAACCGGTTGACGTATCAGAATGAGCGAACCGTAATGGGAACAAAACCGATTGAAGTATTATAAAACTGTAAATTTATCTCAACTCTACTCGTATTAGGTTTGTTTTCTTCAACCTATCAACGCTGCCTACTTCTCTTCCTTATATACCGCTTACATCTAAGACGCTGTGATTTTATCCTGCGCAAGCATCACCAAAGTCTATCACTCTAGCTATCATAGGCCGTCTCGATTCATCTTGTCTTTGCAAATTGGTTTTCCTCATCAATGCATTGAAAGTGACTACATCAAGGCTGACTATCGATAGCCCTGGTGTAGTCACTTTCGTTGCATTAATCAATGCATTTCTAACTGAGAGTTACGCTTTGGTCATATAAAAGCATGTTCTTCGTTTTTAATCATCAAACCTCTCGTGACAAATTAACGAATCATCCGAACAAGAATCTTAAAATTTGAATCAATTCAAAAGACGTCCCTATAATATGTTCAAACAATCTAATTGTTGCGCATCCCCTTCACCATATCTAAGAGAGAAAGAAGAAAAACATTATCGGTGATACCCATTAAAGTAAAACAAAAGCTTACCAATTTCCATCCAAATGCAATCATCATACGCCAACTTCTTGTTATCGGTCCATGAATACAATGTTGAAAAAATTAGTTAATTAGTGTTATTGCTGCTCCTCAGTCTTGAGAGAGACCATTTCACTTCGTTGCTGTTGTTGCTGGTGCTGTATCAGATGGTGGTTCTTCGGTTTCAAATTGCTTGGAAGCCATTTGTATACCCATTCCGGTAAGAACCTAGCCATCCAAAGGTTTCAGTCTCATTGATTCTCGGGAATATAGCAATACAACCAGAAAGAACTTACAGTTCCAGTCTTTCATGGATTGCTCGGCGTACTGAGCTGTTATAACCATACGCTATTGAATTGAACAACCCCTGAAGAAAAAGTACACTCAGAGCAGTGAGTTGGGATTCAGCAAAGATGATCTGTGGTTAACTTTATAATTGATGTTTGTTTCAGGGGTTTCAATACCATTAGTGCAGCTGTTCCGACATCAAGAACAGAGAGCCAGAAGATCTTATGCCCTGGCTCGATGAAATCATGGATGCGGTTGATAGTGCCAAATGCCCATGATCCTATCAGAATGAGGGGATAGTATCCCCATCGGTTCAACACCTGTGGTTTCACAAAGACGAGCAGTGAGGTTTGAAGGATGAAACAAAGTCAGTTGCAAGATATAGCGCTGGTACTAGAAATATAGGGTAAACAGACCTTTAACTCTCCTCTACCCTCAGATTGATCAACACGGTCTGACATTCCAACAGCCATCTGAAATTAATAGAGCCAAAATCAGTACACAGCCAAGTGTATCAAAAAATGTTTTTTCCTGACAATGTTGTTGATCGAGAGCTACATACGCGTCTAGCATTTCTTAGCATCCGTATAACATGGAAGTATGTAATCCCATTGTAGAGAATCGCACCCCAAAGAGGAGCGTAAAAAGTTAAGAAATGAACAGCCTGCATGCGTCGAGATGTGAGATGAGTTCAAGAAATGGAGAACGAAAAAGAAATGGCTCTACTTTCGTGTGGCCTATTGAAATCTTTCAACTGAAATATGCATTCTCTTGCCTTTCCTTTGAGACCAGTTTGCGTCCAGCACCATGGCCCCAAATGCGAGTGGTTATTACCAAAAGAACGAATGACAGTCACCACCAAGGAAGTTCCTGAGAGAAAGTAGACCACATCAGACTCTTCCCTTACTAAGTCACCAGAGTAGACACTTGCACCGCACAGAAACCCAAAAGACTCCAAAACCCACTGATATCATTTTACATACCCCAAACATACAGGTGAAACATGGCTTCCAAATCCTCTACGTCAGTTTTATGTTTGACCACCGTACGGTGAAGAGTGAAAGCAATAGTGGTAGTCCACAAGAAGGAAGCTACGCAGAAGAAATGTGTGGTGTAGCCTTGTGCATAACAAATGAACCCCTTTGAAGGATCCCTACATGTTCAAGAGGTACATTCATCTTAAGAGAAGTTTCATGTAGAGCGATCAGAACTGATCGTAGGTAAACAAGCATACCCAACAATTAGGAAGAAACTGCAAAGCATATCCTGCAATCAATGGAAACATAACCGACAATCAGCAATAGAACTCGAAAATTAATGCTCAAATCAACTCCAATCGGTGAAGAAATAAGCAAAACAAAGCATAATCCTAGATCTAGCATGAAGTTTTACTCAAACGTGTACGTATCAGCGTCAGGTACAAAATCAGAGACAACAACGGGAAACTTACAGAGACAGCAAGGTAGAAGACGAGCTTGAAAGAGAACTTTCGGAGTTCTTTGAAGAGGCAATAGCAAAGGACGATGAAGGCTGAGCCGAGGAACGAGAGACTTGACGCGCCGGTGTTAATCGCCAAGATAACGCTGCGATCTCCAGGAGTTAAGCCACCGCCGGCAGCAAGCACCGCCGACATCTTTATCTGTGATTAAAAGCTGATCGAAAAAAACTGACGGTTTCCGCTATTGTTCGTCGTTTCCGTCGCGTGGTAATACTCCCCGACGGAGGTTGCGTAAGGAGCTAACCATTCCTCCATGCCGGGTCGGGTCGAGTTATTATGTCTGACAAACCAGACTCCTCATAAATTTCTAATATAGGCCCAGCCCAAATATCTGCTTCAGCCTCATTGTCAAGGTCCCTTTTCTGTTAGACGGCCAATTTATGTATATTTAATTTTTTTAAACGCTAAGATTGGAATTAGATTAAGAAGTTTCGTTTTTTCCGACGGTATATGTATTTTTACGAAATCAAAAAGATAAGGTACATACAAATTTTATCGTGGAGAACATAAACACCAACAATGAGTAAATGTCCTCAAATGAAATATTTACTCCTAAAATTAGGAGATCTAATCTTGAAACAAGTCCGATTTGCCGACCAAATATTAATATTTCTTTAACTTCCCAAATATTTTGAAATAATATCGAACTGGAAGAACCCAAAAATATGTATTACTTTCAGGAATTGAATCCTAAATCTAACAGATATACATTGCCAAACATAAAAGCTAAAATAAAATAAAAAAAACCTAAAAAACTATAAAACATACAAAACATAACAAAAAAAACATGCGGGCTAGACAAAAAGAAAATGGACTTCCTATAGTACAAAGGTTGACCCAGTTCCAGTACCAACAAGAGAAAGGGTGTCCTAATCGCCCAAGTTTCAAGATCGTCGCCTACCATTACATTCAGTGAGTTGCCGCCGATAAAAAAGAAGGCTTGACCGGATTCAGGGATCACCACTGCCTCTGTTGGCCATATTAAGCATACCAGCAAAACTTCTACGAAATCCATTTGCCACCAAAAAGATCTGTCCTTTGAATATCTACTCGTCGGAGCCAAATTACAAATCTTGTCGAGCACCTAGATCTATAACCCTGGTGCATCTCATATCTTTTGCATACTAGAACTAACCACACCAAGGGGATCGGACCCCCATTTGGAAGTCCGACTCTGAAGGAGAATGGTAAACAGACCGAGAAAGCATGGAGATATGCATGGCTAAAATCCGAGCTCTATGGCCGGCGGTAAGACGAAGAAACCGAGATCTTGTAACCAAAGCAAGATATGATGTTAAAAAAAGGAGAAGAAGCGCAAGTGAGAAAAGAAGAAACGTGTGTACAGACGGCTGACGCCGCCACAAGACCGACCCTAAAAGAGATGACAGTGAGAAGTAAAAAGCACTTAAAGTAGGAGAGATATTAGAGATAACTTGATTAAGAATTCTTACAGTAAAAAAATAACTAGGAAAGACAAACAACCAGACAAATGAGCTATAAATAATGGGCATTCTAACAACGAAACAAAACAGAGTGAAACATCGATATCAAAAGGTTGTAGCTTCTATAGTGATATATAAACAAACACGAGGGTGCACCGGAAGAGACATGGAATTGAAGTCTCTTGTCTTTTGTCACACTTACAACAATTCTCCTAGCATTAACATTTTTCTTTGGAAGGATCGTATCAAAACCATAGCGAGAAGCTAATTCTGCACTATAACCAAGCCAGACCAGATATTCTTATTGATGATTAAATGCTTTAACAAGAATTGATGATTCAAAGACAAATAAAACTGTTTACTCGCAGATTGCACATGCATACAATCGCCTAAAGACAATTTAAATGATGAGCTTCTACCAAGCTCATGGATGATGAAAAGGCTCTACGACTATGAGAAAGAGTAACTCCGACATTACTTTGTAAGAGTCACAAAGTTCTTAATAGGGCAGAGTTCTTATTATTGCATTTTGAGAGTTTAAGTCATAGAACAAGAGAAGAATTAGGATGAGAATGAGAGAGAGAGCTTTGTAGAACCGAGAGTATTAAGAGTAGAAAGTGACTCTAGTAACTTTAGAATGGAGAGCTTAAAAGAATAAGAATGAGTTGAGACTGAGAGAATAGAGAGTATTATTGAAGTGAGATTTATACTCTCCTTAAGTGTTACAAAGATGGAGGATACACAATATTTTTAGAGAAACAAGTAAATGAAGATACATTAAATCAAAACATTAAATTTGAATTTAGGAGTTGGCTCCAAAGACAAAGACTAGTCTCGACCAAAATTAATTGATAGTAGAGGCTGACTTGAGCAGATGTGAGTCCAACTGGAGTATGCATTAGGCTGGAGTTGACGAGACGAAAGAGACATCAGACTCTTGGCTAGGCGCGCCTGGCACAGCACCCGAGACAACTCTTCACATGTGAGTCAACCCTCCTTCCTTTGAATCCAATAACTCTTTTCAGTTCAAATCTCTTCTAGAAGCTTTAAGACACTTGCCGGATTACTCCTAATGTACATGGGCCTTAGGTAAATTCATCTTGACCTATTCGGCCCTTACTTGGACTAATTTAAACTTCTCGGGCCAGCAAATTCTTCTTGGGCCATTTGCAATGACCCAAACTATTGTTTAAAACTAGGCCGGATGAGGTTTAAGCGATACTTATGCAATTTTCATGCAATATTTAACATTCTTTCAGATTTCTAAGCTAAAACATGCATATTCCATTGATAGATTAAGCATGTTTAATACATTTCTAGTTTTTTACTTAGCCATATACATGCATTAAACTAAAACAATCTATCCAACAAATATAGTATCCCAAAATCCACCATCCTTCCTTCCTTAGCCTTGATTTCCACTTGTTATCTCATTCCTTAGCAACGTCTGCGACCACAAAGGAGGCATAACTAATTACTACTTTGCTTAGTGAATGCGGTTTAATCCGCACCACTTCACTTAAAAAGATAGGGTTCCCATCAAACCAATCAATTCAATTCAGTTAAGTTCAGTTCTAGTTTTATACTTAACATTTTTATCATTTATCAGTTAGTTAGATTACCCTGAACATCCAGACGCATCCAGACTGGTCGCTAGTCTAACACAATACGACATCATGCCTTAACATTCAGAATTACTCCCAGTACACGATTCACATGACTGTTCTAGTTAGGACTAGGCAAAAATACCAGAACCGAAGAACAAAAAAAACGGTTCCTGTTCT
>OVBE01001418.1:0-36993 GCA_900406425.1 Iberis pinnata | reverse complement strand
ATTGAGGATTGAAGACAAGATTCCTATTGACGACTCACTTCCAGAAGAACAATTGATTTCTCTTGCACCGCAAATCAATGGTTTGAACAAAGCCGAAGATCCGGGATACACATTAGGAGAAGTATCCGTTTCGGGGTGGAAGGAATCATGGTATACCATCATAGTCAATTACTTGGTTTGTGACGCTTTGCCTCTCGATGTGAATGACTATCAAAAGAAAAAGTTCTTAAAAGATGTCACTAGATACTATTGGGATGAGCCCTACCTCTACACTCTCAACAAGAACAGTCTTTATATGAGATGTGTTGCCGAACAAGAAGTTGAGGGGATCCTCCTTCATTGCCACGGGTCTTCATATGGTGGACATTTTTCCACTTTCAAAACAGTCTCTAAGGTTATGCAAGCGGGATTTTGGTGTCCGACCATGTTCAAAGATGCTCACAACTTCATCTTGAGGTGTGACACTTGTCAAAGGACGGGAAACATTGGCAAAAGGAATGAAATGCCACAAAATCCAATTATGGAAGTGGAGATATTCGATGTATGGGGAATAGACTTCATGGGACCATTTCCTTCTTCTTATGGGAATAGTTACATCTTGGTAGCGGTTGACGATGTTTCAAAATGGGTGGAAGTCATTGCAAGTCCAACCAATGATGCTAAAGTAGTCTTGAAGATGTTTAAGAGCATAATTTTCCCAAGGTTTGGAGTCCCAAAAGTTGTTATTAGTGATGGAGGATCACACTTTATTAATAAGGTTTTTGAAAGCTTATTNTATTGAGAAAGCATGGGGTTAAGCATAAGGTAGCCACACCTTACCATCCTCAAACAAGTGGCCAAGTCGAAGTCTCCAACAAGCAAATTAAGGCAATTCTTGAGAAGACGGTTGGCACAACTAGGAAGGATTGGTCTATTAAGCTAGATGACGCTTTGTGGGCTTATAGGACGGAATTAAAGACTCCATTAGGCACAACTCCATTCAACTTTCACTATGGAAAAGATTGCCATCTTCCGCTTGAGTTAGAGTACAAAGCTATGTGGGCAGTTACGTTGCTGAATTTTCACATCAAGAGTGCCAAGGAGGAGAGATCAACTTGGTGAATTGAATGAAATTAGACTTGAAGCCTATGAGAATGCTAAATTCTATAAGGAGAGGACAAAGGCTTTCCATGATAAGAAAATCATCACCAAGGAGTTAGAGGTTGATGATTTGGTATTGCTATACAACTCAAGGATGAAGCTCTTTCCCGGAAAGCTAAAATCAAGATGGTCGGGTCCTTTTACGGTTAAGGAAATTCGTCTCTATGGTGCAATTGTTCTTCTCGGGAAAGACGGAAAAGAGTTTACTGTGAATGGGCAGAGAGTAAAGCGATACTTGGCAAGTGAAGTTGTCAAGGAAAGAGATTCAATGTCTCTTTCCGAACCTCCTCAAGCTTAAAATAAAGGCGAGTCAAGCTTAGTGACTTAAAACAAGCGCACTTGAGAGGCAATCTCATGATTGTCCTTTGTACATATCCTTTTTATCGTTAAGTTTTTGCATTTATTTTGGCATGTTTTTGAGTTTACTAACATTTTGGGAAGCTTAGGTGTTGAATGATGAAGATTTGGAAAAAATTTCAGGAAATTCAGACCATACCGGTGTGGAGTACCAGCTTATATAAACCGATATAACACTTAGAAGTCGATACCAGTCTGGAGTACCGGTTTTTTCAAACCGATACGAGCTGAAAATTGGACAGACACTTAGCATCGGCCTGCAGTACCGGTTTGAACAAACCGGAACTGAAGAATAAGTGGGATATCGGTTTAAGATACCGGTTTAGAGGACCGATAAACACGTTAAAACTGACATACCGGTTTAACATATCGGTCTGCATAAACCGGCATGGCTCGATAAACCTTATTAAACCCGACAAAAACCCTTCTTCTCCTTTTCTTTTCACCATTTGCGATTTTCATTCTCCCAAAACTAAAATTTTCGATTTCTCCTCCGTTTTTCAACCGATTTTCGTAATTCTTTTTTCTATTAACCGGATTTCTCCCGCTCATTCCATTTCTTCTCTTCATTTTTAACCAATCAATCCCCAAGGTATGTATTTTGAACCCCAAATTCGCGAATCACTATTCACCCGAAAATGGAACTTGAAATTTCTTTGATTTTAAGGTTGAATATGCATGATTAGGCTTAGAAACTTATTGGGAATCAACCACATTGACTTTCTATTGATTGATTGAACATCAAATTAATGATTTTGCAAAAATTGGGAATTAGGGTTCTTGAGCAATTTTGGATTACGTTTGGGAGAAATTGGTTGTTTAAGGATTGAATAGGGTTTGGTATGATTGGAATCACAATATGCAATTGACTGAATTGAGGTTATGTGCGGATTTGATAACTTTTTCATTGATTTTGAAATTCATTCATGAACTCTATCTTTAATTTACCGAATGCAATTGTGTAAGAGGCAATGACAAATTGTCGAACCTCGATGAAATTGAGATGTTTTAATTGAAATTGGATTATTGGATGCTTTTTTGAAAACATTTATAATGAAATCTCTTCTTTTGAAGGAAGCAAATGACAACCAGACCTTCAGATTCGGACATCTACAACCTCTTACTGCAAGTCGAGTTCACGGAATCTACATTCCCGAATGAAAAACTCTTGAGAAGCCTCGGTATCTTTGAGGAAGTGAGGATGATCCTAAGAAACATGGGAATAGTGAGCGTCCTCAAAATGAGTTTCGACGCATATAAACAATCGACGTGCATGTTTTTAGCCTCTCTCAGGGCGAGGTACATCGAGAACTTAGAAAACGATGTAACCAAGGGAGGCTTCATCACTTTCAAAGACATCTATGGGAAGCCTCGCACAATCAATTTCCGTGATTTGGAAGCCATCTATGGGTTTCATTCTATGTCATTGCAACCGGAAGATTTCGAAGATACTCCGCGCGAAAATGGAGTCATTTGGATGATGATTGGACCGAGGGCCTTTAAAGCCGACCATGTGAACTTCTTTCATCTTGGCATCTCTCCGTACATCCGAAACTATGTCCAAGACCAGTCATTGTTCCCGGGCCTCGACCAACTGAGGCCTTGTCCTTTGAAGCTCTTCCTCAAGCAATTACTCAAGTTCCAGACTCGAATTGGATAACGAGACAAAGGGGAACACCTCAACTACGAGTAGGAGGTTGGATCGCTCCTATTCTCCTTCACATCCAAGTCTACCTAGGAAGGATTGATCGAGCCCCGAGATTCTTGGATTATGATCATATGAGGGACATTCAGTTCTTGGTGGAAAGGACGGATGACAGATTCTTCTACCGACTTCGAGTGACGGATGACTCCACGGGAACCTTCACACTCCCGAACAGCCGAAGGACAACCTTCCGAAGGAGAGAGAACATAGCTTTCAGTCATAGCTACTTCACCGACCAAGAAATTAGCGAGATAGTGCGGCATTTGGAGTCTTGCTCCGACAACGTCTCCATGGACGAGGCTTCGAGTAGCTCCACAATCGGATCCACGAACCAACGAGGTTGAGGTACCGCTTCTTCACCTTTGTAAATACATTTGCATTTAGTTTTTATTTTTGTTTTTGTCCTTTCTCCGGATTTTTATCACACAAGGGACCGTGTGATTTAAGTTTGGGGGAGGAAACGTAGCTAACTTAGTTTCGATTTTTGTTCTTATCATGCATTGCATTGTATATAGTTATAGTTTATAAAAATCCCTAAAATCAAAAAATCGAAAAATTTCAAAAAAAAATTGCATTTAGCTTTATCATTTGCTTCTTCTTTGTTTGCATTTAGGTTGCATCATTTGCATAGGAAATATATGATGAATTGGCCTTGTAAGTATGCTTCTTCGTTAGTTGGTATCATTGCCCAAGTTATTAGTTGTCTATTGCTAGCTAGTCGTTTCCGAACTAAGATTAAACCTTGCTTGGAATATGAAATTGTGTGATCTTTACCTTTTGGAAGCATGTTTTGGTTTGAAGTTCATCTCTATCTATTATAACCTTAATTTGATTGTTAATTATCATGTCTATGCATTGGATTTGGACTTATGGATAGAATATACATACTTGGACTTCTTATCCCATTTTACCACTCTTGTTAGTCCAAGTAGATTCCCCACCTTGAACCAACTTTCTTTCAAGCCACAAATCGATTTTTGAGTGGTAGGAATTTTATAAAAAGAGCTTGGTAGAAATTGTTAGGTTTGAACTGACAAGGATTGGATTTCATGTAGTTGTGGTTCACAACTTTTGGACTAGATAGGCTTAGGTTCGGAATCAACTCGGGAATGATTTGGGATATATGGGATTTAGATTGCCGATTTGGTCATGGCTTGAAGAAGGGAAAGGAATATTCTAAGAGGATTAGGAGGGGATCAAAGAAAGAAGAATGAAATGGAATTTCCTAGTGAATGATTGAGAAAAGAAAAAAGTAATAAAAGGGTACGACTTAGGGCAAAAGCGAATGGAGTTGTAAAAGAAACAAGTGCCAAAAAGGAAAGAAAAGAATGGAAAAAGAAGAATAAGAAGCCTTAAGCCCTTAGAAGTTGTAAAACTACCAATCCGCTAGGTTAGCAAAAAGATTAAATCCTCCTCCTAAGTCATTGATTGATAAGAGTTTGAATGAAAAGGGTAGAGAACTAGGATGGGTATCTCCGGGCTAAAAGGGTACATTAGGATTCTTCTCCATGTTTTTAAATGCAAAGCTTTAAGCTTTTTGGTTATGGGTAGATGGAATCCTATTCTTGTATACATCCAAGTGTTCTCACCTTTAGGATTCTACTAAAGCTATTTTCCTTTTTGAGTGAACCTTGTTTTGAAATGGAAAAACTGCGGCAAAAAAGATCATTTTTATCTTTTAACCCAGTCCCTAAACTAAATAAGTCCATTGATGGTGCATAGCTTGATTCACGGTTCCTATTTAATGAATGTTAAAGAGATGAATGAATTTGAATGCATGTGGAAGTTAGGATCGATCTCGATTAAGTTGTGATGAGTACGGCTAAGATTTTTAAGTAGGAATAGATTGGTTTGCACTTTAGAACTTGTAACTTGGACAATGATATCACCTACTCTAGCAGCATATTTTGGTTCTGAGATTTCCACCTTCACACCTCTCTTCCTTACTATCCTTTGTAGTTTGCTTGCGGACAAGCAAAGGATAAGTTTGGGAGAGTTGATATACTCATATTTTAGCATATTTATAGTATTGTTTTGCATCCATTAAGGTTAGATTCGTGAGCATTTAGGTTAGTTATTGTGCATTTGCATATGCATTTCATTATTTCAGGTGTTAGAAGTGGGAAACCGAGTTTGTGATCAAAGGAGCTTAAAATGGAACAAAAAGGTGGAGTTTTGGAGCTGTAGTGGTTTATGGTACCGGTTTGGATGTCGATATGGATAGGATAGAGCTGTAGCGGTTCATGGTATCGGTTTGATTAAGCCGGTACCAGCGTAAAAGAGGAAATATCGGTATGCTATACCGGTTTGCACAAACCGGTATAAGGTGAATCAAGTTTCCAGAGACTTAGCATCGGGGAGACGTACCGATTTGAACAAACCGGTACGAAAGAAGAAAATCAATGTCGGCCTGTCGATACCGGTTCGCCCAAACCGGTATCGACCTGAAAAAGCAAAAAGTCAACCTTGGATTGTTCCATTTGTAGTAAAAACTCATTTTGTCTTTTGGTTAATCCAATGGTTTTATGGGTTAACCCAGCTTTCTTTTGGAGACTATTTAAATCTTAAACCCTAATTTGTAGGGATATCTTATGTTTTAGTTTGTTTTATGCTTTTGGGAAGAAAAACCTTTGTAACCTCCTTTGATTCTCATCTTCAATCAAGTTTATTTTTTATTGTTTTTCTTCTTCCAAATCTATTTCTATCTATGGATAGACACATTTATACTATTGGAATTTGTGTTCATTTAATGGATAGTGAGTAGTTACCTTTAAGCAAATGGCTAGGTAGATTAGGTTGGTTAGGGAATGAATCATAATGTTTAGGGCTTAGATTTCATTGATCCCCATGTTGATGGTGTTCTTAATGCTAGATTTAACTTGATCACTTGAATCTAGATCATAGGTTGAGTTTTGCCCGGAAGGTGTTCGATAAAATGCCCGAACCAATATTTGCATGCTAAATGAGGCCTAACCAAAGAGATTTGTGTTAGCTAGTTTAGTGGTTTGTTATGGATTAGAGTTTAATGCTTTTTGGTTATGTAATTATTCAAGAGATTGTTTTAGTTGCATGATCTAGGAAGGGATTATTACCATGGGAATGATTAGTCTAAGAATGGAATCTTAGACCAAGGATTAGCTAGATAGTTGTATTGAACATTATGAGGAGTTTCCTAATTAATCAAATCAATAACCTATGCCTTTTGCTTAGCTATCTTATATTTGATTTCAAGCTTTTAAATTCTGTTGACTTTTCTATTTGTTGTTGACTTTTGTTCTTTTGTTTAGTTTATGGTTGTTTAAGATGTTTAAAACCTCAATTCTCTTATTAGCTTAGACTAAATGAAATTCACATAGAATTAGTGTGTAAACCCTCCTGAATTTGGATTGATTCCTTAAGTACTACAATGACATGAGTAGACTTAAGGCATTTGTTTAGATAAGATACTCAAAAGTCTTGTTTACAAGTTATAAGTGTTATATTCCCGAAACAAGAAAGATAATCACCACTAGAGATGTTAAGTTTTTGGAAAGCAATGGGTACTATGAAGAAAAAAATTGGGAAACCCTCTAAGATCTTTCTACTTCTTGATAGGTTAAAAATTTAATCATAAACTAGTACTGCAGAGAACAGTTCAAAGTAGCACAGCAAAGGGTATCGAATCCACAGAGACAAGAAATGCACGTTCAGTTTAAAACTTCGAATATAGCTAAAGTGAGAATAATGGATATGATTGTGAATCAAAACGGTAATTAAAACGGTTTAAAAACTATGATGATAAAACGCTAGGCATTAGGGAAATCCGTAGGTATTCAGGTTTAAAGTCAAGTTAACATGCAGGATTTTATATTGAAAATAGTTCTCAACATGAAAAACAAATGCAGTTTAATCTCCTCTCGGAGTATTAAACCCTGTGATCAAATTGTCAGAGACAAACTATCGCCGTCTTTAAAACAATTTGATCATGCATTATAACTCGGATTCAATTATTCATAAGCATTAAAACAATACTCTCGCATGTAAAAGCACTTATTCATCTAAATTAGGTCAGGTTTCTAAATCAAATCTCTTTGTATTTATTAACCTATTATCAATGAACTAGGTGATCAAGCTAATTCATGCATTAAGAAAAAATTTAGACTAAGAACCTTTCAATTTCAATCCTACAATGTTAAACCTAACATTCAAACCTGGTTTCCCTAGGAAACCCTAAAACCTAACTAGCAAACTACTCAGACATTGATATGCAATAACAAGTCAAAATCAAAGAAGAACACATAATTGAAATTAAAATAAAATAGATATATAAAACTGGGTTCATAATTTCTTCTCCAAATACAGGTTCAGGAATTCTATCTCCCAGTAAAATCTCTCAAAGTTTGCAAAAGTAAAAGATAATCTAAAATAACCTAAGTCAACATGCTTTTATAGTTTAAAAGAATAAAAATAGAAATAGGAAAAAAGTTAGATAAGCTTGAGGACTTTTCTGTAAAAATGGAATTTTTCTTCAAATCTCGCAGGCACATTGGACCGATCGGTCCAGGCTCAGACCGATCGGTCCGTCTTCTCCGGACTATTGTGGACCGATCGGTCCAGCTCCAGACCGGTCGGTCCAAACTCTCTGTTTTTCGGATGTTCAGACCGATTGGTCCAAGGGTGGACCGATCGATCTGAAGTCTTCTTGACTTCAATTCTTCATATTCACCAATCTGAGACCAGATTGGTTCTTCAATTCTTCACTTAGTCTGATTCCATCCAATTAAACAGCAATTCAGCACTTATAATCCAAATAGACCCGAACACCTGAAAGTCTTTAGAAAGTTCCAATTTACAATAAAAGAGCTTAAATAATGCAAGTCTAGCAGGAATAAATGCCCACTAAAATGCATTAAATCTGAGTAATATCACTTCCCTCTAAGATGGGGCAACAAATATCAAGGTGTTACTTGAGAAACTTGGATTGAATATCCCCTCTTCAGGGAAAAACACAAGAGACTCAAGATTGCCAAGAGCACCAAGAGGCTAAAACTTATATTGACGACAATGATCTTAACCACTTTAATCATGAGGGGGACAATCAACACTTAGATCATTCGAATGAAACACAATAATAGGTGAACCAAAATCTTCCTGATGTAAATGATCATGATCAAGGTGATGAAATTCAAGCACAAACTCCACCTCCTACCCTAAGAAGGAGTAATCGAGTAAGGAAATCACCTTCAAAGTGGATCAACAAAACAAAGCTGTGGCTCATCCAATACAACGGGTTTGCTCTCTAACTCAATTTCCTCTTACTCACCAAGTTTTTACTGGAAAGTTAGACCAAGAATAAGTTCCAATGTCATATGGTGAAGCAATGGAGAAGAAAGAATGGAAGGAGGCAATTAAAATAAATTGGGAGCCATGGAAACAAACCGAATTTACTCAATTTAATGTCTAAGCAAGTATCTTAAACCTATTTATGTCATTGTGGCATTTAAGATTCAATCCAAATCAGGGTAATCAACACACTAAAACCTATGAGAATCTAATTTAGTCTAATCCATAACAGATTTTTTATTCAAAGTAACCATCCTAAATAAGCATTAAACAAAGATAAACAAAAGTCAACTAAAAGTAAAATATAGCAAAAGTCAACAGAGAATTGAATTGTAAATCAATATGAAAGACTAAGCAAATGGGCAAAGGTAATCGACTCGGGTGATCAAATGATATTCTACGATGCTAATACTCATATTCTACTGCTAATCCTTGATCTTGAATTTCCTTAATTAGACTAATCCACTCTAATGGCACTAATCCCTCTCCTAAACATAAAACTAAAAAAATATCTTGGATAATTACACAATCTAGAGGCAATAAGATCTAATTGATGTTAAACCACTAAACTAACTAAAAACAAACTCTTGGATAATGTTATTTAGCAAACAATAGTTGGTTCATGAATTTCATCAAACACCTTTCGGGCACAATTCATCCTATGATCTAAACTTGAGTGATCAAGTCAAATCTAGCATTAAGCACACCTCTTGAATGAAGTTCTAAGCTATTTAACTCTGAAACATCATATTTAATCATCTAATCACCCTAATCTACCTAACACATTTTCTTAGGAATAGACTACTCACTAATCATAGATAAAACACAAGTTCCAATGATGAAATGTGTAGAATCATGATTAGAAACAGAAAATAGAAGAAGATTTACAATAAAAACAAATATCAAACTTCAGAATAAACCAAGATTTAAAATGTTTACAAAAGTATTCTCAAGAGAGAAAGAGATATTCTAAGAGATAAATAAATCATGAGACCACAATTAGGTCTAAATTGTTTATATATATAGTCATAAAAGTGGTATTGGGTTAACCCAATTAAAGTTGGGTAAAATGTAAGGTCAAATCTCAAATATTGACTTCCAAATGGGGCATACAACTGTACAGAGATGTTTGTATCAGTGTCTTGGCCGATACCAACTCCCCGATACAAAAATCCAATGGATGATTCTTTTTCCTATAGCTTCTGATTTGTGTACAGAGGTGTTTGTATCGGTGTTTTAGCCGATACAAACTCCCCGATACAGACACCCAGTGGATGATTCTTTTTTTGTTGTAGCTTCTGGTTTTTGTACGAAGATGTTTGTATCAATGTCTTATAAACACACATTTACTCTTTTTTGCTCTTTATTGCTTCATTTCATTCGTTTGATCCTTTTATATGCTTACAATCCTCCTTTGCTACCTGAAATGCAATGCAAATGCATATTCTACCAATCTAATGAAACTTAAACTAACCTAAATGCAACCCAAAAATGACTAAAATGCATTAAAAACACATGTTATCAGAAGACAATAGGACTTGTGAAATCAAAAAGTGATCACACCTTATTCACACTTCAAAGCCGCGAATGTATAGTGGTCTGCGTGGATGATATCATCATCTATGGGAATGACAAGGTAGGCATACAATCTACTAAGACTTTATTAAATCAGTATTTGACATTAAAGATTTGGGAGAGCTTAAATATTTTCTCGGTATAGAAGTGTGTAGGTCTAAGGGAGGACTGTTTTTTATGCCAAATGAAGTATACACTCGATTTGCTAAGTGGAACAGAGAATATAGGTTCCAAACCAGCCAAGACCCCTCTCGAAGACGGCTTCAAAGTCATTAGAGAAGGAGAGAATGAAGATGAGGCATATGAAGATCAACATCAATATAGGCGTTTGGTAGGAAAGCTAATCTACCTAACCATTACTTGGTTTGATATTTGTTTTGCAGTTAACTAGGTAAGTCATCACATGAAATCACTTATGCAAATACATTGGAAGATGATGGAAAGGATTCTTAGATACCTCAAAGGAGTTATGAGCCAAGGATTATGGATGGGATGCAACAAGAGTACAAAGATTGTGGGATATTGCGATGTTGATTAGGCTAGTAATAGGGTGGATAGAAAGTCAACAACCGCTATTGCACCTTTATAGGAAGAAATCTTATGACTTGGAAAAGCAAGAAGCAAAATATCGTTTCATGCTCAAGTGCAGAAGCCGGATATAGAGCCATGAAGAAGCTTACAAACGAGCTAATATGGTTAAAAAGATTGCTAAAGGACTTGGGAATTAAAACTAAAAGACCCATCACCATGCACTGTGACAATCAAGTTGCAATACACATCGCGTCGAACAATATATTCCATGAAAAAAACAAACATATCGAGGCAGAATGTCACAAAGTCAGACAAATGGTTGAGCAAGGAGTGGTCTTGCCGTGTTATACAAAAAGCTCAGATCAACTAGTAAACATTTTCACTAAGGCATCAAGCCTGAAGGTATGTGAGTCCATCCAGTCTAGGCTTGGACTCACTAACCTCATCAAGGAATATAACCTCTAACCATGAATCCTATATTCTTTTCCCTTAGTATGTTTTTATCCCATGTGGTTTTTCATACTAAGGTTTTTAATGAGGTAGGGTTCATAGTTCCAAGCCTATACTTGTACTAAGTCTAAGCTTGAGGGGAATATTAAAATAAAAAAGCTTAAGTTCAGAAAGCCTTACAAAAATAAGCATCAGGATAAGACACAGTGAGGTGAATCACCTTGTCAAGACACCATGAGGTGATCACCCAGTCAAATGTTCATTTACTATCTTGCCAGGAATGTGGGAAAAATATATTTTTATCAACTCTTTTTTCCACATAATTATGTTCCACCCATAGCTATTCAACAAAATTAGCCCCTACCATTATATCCGTGAGCGTAATGCATGCTTGTTTATTCGAAACAAGATTCTTCCTTTTTCTTCATATTGGCGATGAGAACTTAAGCCCACCGCAAGTGTAGGGTTTACGTATGATTTAACGATTACAAAATACAAAAACTGCAGTACTTTCAGATTCGAAACAGTACTTTCTTATATACAAAAACACCCACAATAAAGATTTCTTGACTGGACTCAAACTGCATTTACCATTACACATCTTCTAGTTTCTGTTTTGTTGATGAACCAAATAAAGGAAGCACCTTTTTGTCCTATTTCTACCTCCTAAACTTTCCGAATGATCAAATGAGCTCCATGTTGTGGAAACGTAGTTGCAGCTGGGAAAGGAGCATGAGTATATGATGGAGACAGCTCTACACTAAATCTTTGAAGAACCATTGTCACAAAGAGCTTAGCTTGCAGCATTGAGAAGTTTTGACCAATACAAGTCCTAGGGCCTGAGCTAAACGGCAAGAATGAGAGTCTTCCTTTGGTTGCAGTCGCTACTCCGTTGGCAAATCTCTCAGGCTTAAACTGTTTAACATCGTCTCCCCAAAGATCAGGATCATGATGCACCAAGAGCATTGGTATTGTAACTACAACTCCTGCAGGTAATGAGAATTTCTCTAGCTTCACTTCTTGTTTAGTTACTCGGCATGTGAAGTAAGCTGGTGAATAAAGTCTTAAAACTTCATGGAGAATCATTGTTACCTAATGATGATGACAAAAAAAATAAGTAGTTAAGTAAACAAATTTTTTATATATATAATTTGGTTTAGTCAGGATGGCCTAGAACATAAGTAAGGGAAGTCACTGATTAGAAAACATTACGTAAAAGATATATTTGTTGAAATTTTAAGATCTTTATATTTTAAGTAATATAAATTTTAATATATCTAAATGTTTTGTATTGCTTTTTTCATTTTATTTAAGTAATTTTTCGCATATATATAAAGGTCATGTCGAGTAAATTTATTTAAGTAATTTTTCGCATATATATAAAGGTCACGGTCTTTTTTATATTTGTATAAGACATCCAAAAACGTTGGATCGATACTGGATTTAGTGAGTTTTGAAAAATGTTTACTTACGACTTTGAGGTGACTTAACCCGTCGAAATCTGGCTCATTGTTACCAAACACTTGAGAAATCTCGTCTCTTGCTTTGTTTTGCCAGTCTTGATGTTGGCTTAAAGCAACAAGTGTCCAAACAAACAATGAAGAAGTCACATTTTGACCAGCTAAATAGAAAGCCTTACAGTCATCTATCAAATCATCTAGACTCAGCCCTGAATCAGGTCCTTGTTCTTTTATCACTTTTGTATTCGAGTCCAACATCGAGCACAACAAGTCACTGTTCTTCTCAGTACTTCTTCCACTTTTGATCTCTTTCTCTTTAGTCTCAATCATAGCTTTAAACATAGCCCTCATGTCCCTTTCTGTTTCTCTCAACCTCTTGTTGAACTTTGTTGGCAAAAATCTACAGTCCAAAAACATGAAAATTGAATTAGCAACATTAGCTTTTCCTCTTTAAAACATTGTTAATGAAAACTACATTTTACTAATTACTTTGATCCAGGAATGTAGACGGATCTAATAGCTTGAAGACCAAGATCGATCTGTTCTTGTTGAATTTCGAAGATCTTGATACCATGTTTGTAGAAATCACCAAAAGAAGCACGAGCAAGCATGTTTCTGGTTAAGTCATGACAATAAGTCCATGAGTCAAGTTCTACTGTTCCTTTTGGTGAAGCTAATTTCACCCATTCTTCTAACATCTCTTTGCAACTTGAGTTAAATGCTGGAAGTATGCTCTATCCATTTTTAAATAAAACAAATTGTTAATATTATCGTTTTTAAAAAATCAACATCAATCTCATTAAACAAATGTTCACAAACATAAGTCTTGTATAAAATTAAGCTTCTCTTTAATTATTGCCAATGGTTTTCTGATAAGTTTTTTTTTTTAATATATCAAAGATAATGAATATGACTTTTCGTTATTGACAACGAAATAATAATATTTTTTTCCGGAAATTAGAAGTCTAAATTTGAAAATTTATTATTTCAGCAGCTTGTAATGTGTCTTTTTGGCTTCTTCTGTTTTTTTGCTTTTAGTTTTTGGCGTGTCGTGACTTTTAGTTCTTTGAGGGTTTTTCTTTGTTAGTTCCTTTTCTACAGTTTATATCTAAGATTTACAAGAATAACATTTGTTTTAAAGTACCACAAAATAAAAAATATCACAAAAATATTCTTCTGTAAAACTAATACAAAAATCAAATTTAATAACAAAATTATAATTCTTTCAAGTATAAACTTTAAACACTAATTAATGAGCCAAACAAAAAAAATTAATGTTTAAAATATATTTTCTATGTTTGTGATATTACCCTATTTTTAAAGTATTATAAAAACATATGAAAGGTTGTGGTATGATTATTCTAACATTTAGTTTTGATTGTTTTTTATAAATTTGTTTTAAGGTGGAGAATTGTTTTTTGTTTATCTTGGAAGAAACAAAAATGAATGATTTAAAAATTAAAATTGAGTAGTAGTAAAGTGAGCAACGAAGAAGGTGCGTTACTCATCTGACTTTCTTTTCGGGAAAAGGTGAAAAACTGAAAAGAGAATGAAACTGATCAAAATCAAAATCTAAAAGAATGAAAGGACAATGACGTCCATAAAGTTCACAGTCTGTCAGACTTTAATTTTATTAATTTTTTTTTAAAAAAAAAGAGTCAAAATGAACAGTGTAAAATAATAATGAACAGACCTTCAAGTTATGAATACGAAAAGCAGGATTAAGAATGCTTCGATGTTTGGACCATTTAGGACCTTCATGATTAAGAAGACCACTAAGGAAGACATGATTATGTGATCCAATCTTTGGTTTAGGAAAAAGTTCGTGTCTTGACATTATCTCTCTTAATGTCTCTGGATCCATTACTATCACATTCGGGTACGGTCCGTACCATGTGTAACTCTTCTTCCCTGTTTTTCACAATCATCATCATTTTACTTTACTACTTACTTCTCCAATTCAAACAAAACTCATACAAGAATCATGCTTTAGATTGATCTATTATGATCTACATATTAAAATTGACAACAAAAAGAAACATATTTCACCCAGAGTATCCTGAGATTTTAAAGGGTATAATCTAAAATGGAAAATATGGGCCGAATCTTAAACTATAATATTTTAAATGGAACGGTTTTTAAACTAAAATTTTGAAAATAAAAATAGACCGCAAACTCGTACTTGATATGTTTGTTCTCAAGACCGGCCATGATTTCATCCACTGTTTTGTGAACTAGATTTAGATTGTGAAAAGAAGAAACTAGATTTAGATATTATTTACATAATTAGCTAGCTCTTTTTCATTAATCACTCTGAATTTTTCTGTTTATTATATATAAACCTATAAAATAATTTCTTATAAAAAAAACTCAGGATGAAGAAGATGACCAACTCCTAACCAAAATTATAATAACTTCATGAATGAACAAGATTATTCACATTTTCTTGAAATGAAATGACCAAAAATTGATGATATATAGTTAAAGAGATGGATGATACCATGATTAAGAACAGTGTGATGAAGAAAAGGCATCATGCGAGGAAGAAAATCAGCAGTTAGAGGAAGAGGAAGAGAGTGAGCAATTTCATCCATCTGATTACTCTCTCTCATATCTCCCATCAATATCCTATAAGAATTCCCTGAAAATCCTTGTTTCTTCAAATATTTCTCCAGTCTCTTTGGCCTTAACCAAACCCAATTCACAGCTCTCCATACCAAATTCAGTATCAAGATCAATGAACCCATCAACATCACTCTCCTTACTGTTATCTCCATCATCTTCGAAGAAATTAAGAGAGAAAGTTAAAAAAGAAAGTTATGCTTATAATTTCATGAGTTGCCTATATATGTTGGAGGCAGCTGTATATCTATATTTATTTATATATATGTGAATAGATAATTGTATGATAAAATGTGAGTAAACCTGTTAATTTAATAGGTATATGTAATAAATCGCTGTGTGTGCAACTGGCAATGAATTTATAACAAAGTTATTTTGTGTATATTTTCCCAAAAATTTAATTTTGCTTCCTTTCCTTACGCTACATGCATGTGGCTTTATTGCATGAGTATTTAGTATTATATAAATATTTTTAATTTTTATTTCTTTATTTGTATAATATACTATATGATAATGCACTTAATTCCATATTTGCATTCTTTTTTACTCTTTCTTTGTTTGCGTCTGCATATCGTAGTTTTCTAAATTAATGAGTAAGGAGAATTCTCACGTTAATTAATTTCAACTTGATTTACATTTATTTTCTTTTATTAGTTTAGATAATATTTTAACCTTAAAATTTATGAAAGTGAAACTACAATTATATTAATAATGTAGAATGTTAAAATAATGGAAATGGAGACAATAAATAAGGAAACAGGTGTCATTGTTCTTTGGAGAAGATGAATGGCAATGTCAACTCTTTGAAGAAACGCATGTGATATAAATAATTAATAATATGTAATAAGATAATGTTTTCGTCCAACCATATCAATTAATTTTAACTCTTAATAATATAATGCAATTACGCGTCGAGTAGGGAGGCATTATCATTTACTAACATTTCACGTATATGACAAAATAGCCCTAACGGCTACGGACGTTGTTGGTTAACTTTATTATTTTTATAACGTAACCTTATTTATTTCATTAGCTACTAATTAAATGTTTTGTTCATGAAATAATTAATAATATATGTCAAGTGTTATATGCTAGTGGTTTCACCCCAGGAAATTGGTTCTATGAAGTTCCTAACTCGATTACTGGTGAAAATGATGTTTTACGCCATATCACCAGATATTAGCAAAAGTTGATCCCAAACCTAAAAGAAGATTAGGGCTGAAGACCCGAACTCCTCTTGATTATCAAAAAAATAATGAATATTATATATATATATTAACTATTACGAAGCTAAAACATATTAATTTATTTATCAGATGAATTCACAAAAGTCCAAAAATTGCTACTATAAAACTACCTGGATTTCTATATATATGATATATATAATCAGATTGGTTATGAGATTTAAATTTTTTTGAAAGGCCGCAATCTACAACAAAAAATAGGCCAAAACTCAATCATATTTATAAAAATAGGTCGTTTTTTAACTAAAATTTTTAAAATTAAAAAAGAACCGTAAGCGAATGTTTGTTCTGTTTAGACTAATGACATAGACAACAGAAGAAAGCTTCAATTATATACGTAATTTATTAAAAGAAGCGTGATAATGGTTAAAGGAAACAAATAGTATTGTTCAACCAAAGTGTGCGATTAAATGGCGTCATGGCATATATATACATATATATGTGTGTTGTGTATGAAAATGTATGATATAATAATAAACTTTCAGGTATGAATTTCAATAAAGTAACAACAAAGGAAGCTTTTGTTGTGAATTATATATAGTATAAATTAAAACCAAAGTGGAGTCATAGTCTTCTTTGTTACAAACGTCTAAAAAGGTGAGACGTTTCTTTTTATGTTATAGTCTTAAATCACAAACTTATGCTATTTGTACAGAAATAAAAAGAAATCATGTTATATTTGTTCGGACAGAATAATATAATAATTATATTCTTCTTATATATGTAAACATCTGAAGAAGGTATATAAGAAAAGTTGGTTAGAGAAAACAAAGTATTCCTAAAATTTATTGACTTTATACTTGCTGTGTGAACCATTGACCTTTTTATACTAATGAAATCGAAAGAAAATATTTCTGTAAATAATCATCACAAATTGTCAAGTAAAAAAGGGATTAGAAGAGATTTCCTCTACCTAATAAAACGATTACGTTACGTGATCGATCTATTCTTTTTAATCTATACAGTACGTATATGGATTGAAGACTCGAACTCCACCATATGAAAAAATTTGTTTTTAACCTAAATTTCACTAAGCTACACCAAATTAAGTATTTAAAATAATTAACAAATACAATATATAATTTATATATGACTCAGACGGGTAAAAATGTTTAAAAGAAAAAGAATGAATTTTAGAATATGGTCAAATTTGGAGCAATATCAGGTTTGGAAGAGTGGACATTATGCTAGCAGCCAAATATAAAGCTAATGTTAAAGTCTATTAGGAATAATATAACATATAAAAAATTTTGAAGGGCAAAAGACTTATAAAAGAGACATTCCTTTAATCATCAATTGATTTTGTATTAGAAACTTATGATTTCTAAAGTGGTATGAAAGCATAATTTTTTCATGTTCCGACGTGAAAGTGATCCCGTCAATTTTCTTTAACGTAGTCCAAAATTATCAACTATATAGAAGTATTATATTTCAAAAGAACATATTATAGATAATATAATTACTTCCTTGCATTGCATGATGATGCATGGCTCCATTGGCAAACTATCAAATCAGGTGTGTGCACTTTTATGAAACGTTTATTGAGATATGAGTAATAGATCCGGAGTTTAATTGTACGTATAATTGTTTAGTATCTAAAGTTGATTATCCGGTAGTAGTTAAAGAATTTAGACCAACTAGTTTATGTAATGTGGCCTATAAACTGCTATCTAAAATATTGGCAGAATGACTTAAGCGTTGGTTGAATTAGATTATTAGTTACACTCAATTTGCGTTTGTACTATCTCTATTAATTACAGTAAATGTTCATATTATAGATGAGTTGATGCATTTTCTTGAGCCGTATGGGTATGGGTATGGGTATGACTGTTAAATTGGATATTATTAATGCATATGATAAGTATGAATGGGGTTTTGTTCTTTATAAGTTAAAGTCTTTGAAATCATAGGAGTGTAATTTGTTCGTTTGAAGTTGGAATCCTGTATCACGAGTACTTTACTCGTTTAGGTTAAAGAGGTCATGTTAACCAGTGCATATTAGTATTTTGATAGTAGAAGCTTATGTTAGCATAAGTGTGAAATTATATAAGAGAACAAATGTGTACAAATTAAAGTTAACGAGATGATAATAAACTTTCTCTTCTTCTTTTTGATATTGATATGGAGTTTCTGAATCTTGCTTTCTCTGTTCATGGAACTTAATATGGTATAAGAGAAATCTCGATCGGATCATGAGTGTATCGGTGATTGAAGTTTTCTCGTTCATTTCTTCTTCTTCGTCTGCATTTTCTAGGATTTTATCTTCAATCTGGTTTGATTTCTTCAAATCTTGACCTAGTAAATCTTGATTTCATACTTCTATATAGTTCTCCTAGCTAAATTTTAGTGTATCATGTAATCTCATATATCTCTCCTAGTCAACATAACAATGAGTCTAGGGTACAAAGTACTGATAATTACGACAATCCATAGTACCTGCATAACTTTGATCACGCATGATTAAATTTAGTAACAGATCATTTACAGTCATGTGTTGATTTTCGTTCATGGAAAAGGTCGGTAAGAATGGTCTTGAATGTTATGAAAAATTTAGGCTTTATTGATGGTACGATTGCTAACCGGATAAGACTAAGAAGGATTATGGTTCTTGGTCACAGTGCAATATATGGTTGCAATCTGGTTGATGAACTCTGTTTCAAAGAAGACTGGACAAAGTCTACTTTACATTTCTACAACTGAAGGTATATGGAATAGTTTGATGATATGTTGCAAACAAGATGATGCTCCTCGTGTGTATGAGATTGAGCAGAAGCTAGAAAATTTGCAGCAAGGCTCATTTGATGTGAGCGCTTATTACACTGAATTGGTTACCTTATGGGAACAATACAAAAATTATATTGAATTGCATGTTTGTACATGTGGAAAATGTGATTGTAATGTGGCTATGCTTTGGGAACAACTACAACAACAAAGCAGAGTAATGAAATTCTTAATGGGACTGAATGAATTCTACGAACATACTAGAAGAAACATTCTAATGCTTAAAACAATACCAAAAAATGAGGAAGCTTACAATATGGTAACTTAAGACGGGAGACAAAGGAATGTAAAGCCAATGATGAAATTTGACAGTGCTGCTTTTTAAGTCTCTAGTCATGATGAAACTAATCAGATTACTGAACAATCTGAAATCATTGTTGCATACAAAATGCATCAAGACCCAAATTCAGTTCAAATAGATCGATTTTTACATATTGTAGCTTGCAAAGACATACAATTCATAAGTGTTTTGAAGTCCACGGATATCCAGCAGGATATAAACATAATAATGCTTCCAAGAATACAACAATGCCACGAAGTCAACAAAATTATGGCTCAAGACCATCTGTTAAGTCTTTTGGCCAGAATAACACAGTTGCAAATGTGTTTAGTGGATTTGCATTTGGTCAAAGCACAACAAAGGTTAATGTTAACCAATTTTCTCCATCTCAAATAAGGTCATGTTGCAACAACTAAATGATCAAGTTAAACTTTTAGAAGGTGTAAGCTCTAAAGAGTGCTCTACAATAACTGAAAATAGTGTAATGGCTTGCCAATCCTCCTCAAGTATTGTCTTTCCCTTAACTACCAGTCTTAAATACCAAAATCACATATTAACTTTACAAACCAATGTCTTTCTAATCTTAAGTCTTCATTTCCAAATGGTTCTTGGATACTAGATAGTGGAGCTACAAATCATGTGTGTTCTGATTTAGAAATGTTTAAGGCATATCAATTAGTCTCATATATAACAGTAACCTTTTCTAATGGAACTAGACTACCAATAACACGTATAGAAACAGTTTTCATATCATCATCTTTGATATTATATGATGTTTTACATATACCATCTTTCACTTTAATCTGATCATCATTAGTAGTTTGTTGAGGCATGGAAATTATTCTGCTAATGTTTTCAAAAATTATTGTGATATACAGGATCATTCTCTGGACTTGATAATTGGGAAGAGTGAACGAATCAACAATCTATACATTCTCCAAGTTCATCCTTCTTTTCATAATTTATGTGGATCCTTGACAGATACTACTCACATATGGCAGCAACGCCTGGGTTATCTTTCTAATGTCAAGTTACAGCTTTATCGGGTATTTTACCATTAGCTTCTTCTCATAGTTTTCCAAAACATCATTGTGACATTTCTCCATTAACAAAACAAAAGAGATTGTCATTTCCTTACCATAATAATAAAATTATGCATGCTTTTGATCTCATTCATTTAGATATATGGGGACCGTTTTCTACTAAATATGTTGATGGTTATAGATATATTTTAACCATTGTTGATGATTGCACTCATATTACTTGGGTATATTTGTTAAAATAGAGTGATTTTCGAAGATTTTCCCAGATTTTATTCAATACATTTTAACTTAATATAATATAAAAGTTAAAGCAATACAGAGTGATAATGCTCCTGATTTGATTTTCAAATATTTTTAAAAGAAAAAGGAACAGTACACTACTTTTCTTGTGCTTATACTCCACAACAGAAATTTGTTGTTGAGAGAAAGCATCAACATCTCTTAAATGTTGCTACATATTTAATTTTTCAATCGCAGGTTCCTCTAGCATATTGAAGTGACTGTGTTTTAACAGCATCTTTTGATAAATTGGATTTCATCTCCTTTTTTAAAAAAAATTGACACCTTATGAGATGTTATTGAAAAAAGAAACTGGATTATACACTTTCAAAAAGCTTTGGTTGTCTCTATTATTCATCTAATATATGGAAAGATAGACAAAAAATTTCAGAGAGAGCCACGTTTTGTGTTATTCTAGGTTATCCTTCAGATTTTAAAGGGTATAAAGTTTTGGATTTACATACACGATGTGTTTCAATAACTGGAAATATTGTTTTCCATGAAACAAATTTTCCTTTTAAAACTGGTTGAGGTAATGATCTTAATTTTTTCCAAACATATTACTTTACGTGCTCTTGTTTTCTTGCCTAATGATGATCCAGTATCTGCCCCTGCTTCTTTTCTTGCTGAAAATCCAGTGCTTACTCATCCTGGTCACTCATTTCCTGCTCATATATATATATATAGTTTTATGCCTAATCATATAGATATCCATTAGGTATTCATTCTTATTCATCATTAGATGTACATGGCCCTTCAACTTTGAATTCATTTGATTCAACTAGTCTAGTTCCTCATGCACCTTATCTTGTTATATCTGATACATCTATAGTGCCTCATTAATTTACTAGATCTAGAAACACTACTAGAACTCCTGCATATCTTTCTAATTATCATTGTGCATTGGCTCGCTTAACATCACCTTTTTACCTCCTCATTTTACTACTTCTCATATTTTATCGTATGTTATATCTGACTCCAAACTATCTGCATCATTTTATTCATATATGTTCTCTTTTAAAAAGAGACTGAACCCAAAAATTTCAAACAAGCTATTGAAACTAAAAAGTGGACAGGGGCACTTAATAAGGAGTTACAAGCTATGAAAGCTAATAAGACTTGGAGTGTTGTCTCATTGCCTAAATGAAAGAATGTTGTAGGCTGCAAGTGAATATTTGTTATTA
Organism: Iberis pinnata; assembly: GCA_900406425.1. Taxonomy (NCBI): domain Eukaryota; kingdom Viridiplantae; phylum Streptophyta; class Magnoliopsida; order Brassicales; family Brassicaceae; genus Iberis; species Iberis pinnata. The sequence continues at coordinate 15,020 of OVBE01001418.1, read as the reverse complement.
AATACAAGTCTGATAGTTCTGTGGAATGTTATAAAGCCTGTTTGGTTGCAAAATGATTTACTTAACAAGAAAGTATTGATTTCAATGAAATTTTCTCACCATTGACTAAACTTACAAGTATGAAGATGTTATTGTGTTTGGATGCTAACAAGGGTTGGAAACTATTTCAAATGGATGTTTCCAATGCTTTCTTACATAGTACTTTGGATGAAGAAATCTATATGAGCTTACCTCAAGGATATACTTCTGCTTCGGATAATCTGCCACCTAATCATGTTTGTCTTCTTCACAAACCCTTATATGGTTTAAAGCAAGTCTCATGTCAATTGAATGAGAACTTATCATCTGTTCTTCTTGACTATGATTTTGTTCAATCCAAGTCTAATACGAAATTAGTTGTGAAGGCATCAGGGACTAGCTACATTGCTTTGTTGGTATATGTTGGTGGCATTGCAATTGTAAGTAATAATTATGTGGAACTGGCGAAACTAAAACAGATGCTTGCTAAGGCTTTTAAGATCAAGGACTTAGGTACTCTACCTTTTTCTTAGGTCTGGAAATACCTAGGTCAGCTAAAGGAATTTTTGTGTATCAGAGAAAGTACACATTATACTTACTGAAGGATTCTGCTTTGTTAGGCTGCAAACCAAATTCAGTTCCTATGGATCCTTATGCAAAATTGAGTTATAGTACTAGTATACATTTGCCTTCTCTGACTCCTTATCGTGAAGTCATTGGTCGCTTACTCTATCTTACCATCACTAGGCCTGATATTACATTCGTCGTTCATCGTCTTAGCCAATTTCTACATGCACCTATGGATATTCATATGGCTGTCGTACACAAAGTGGTACGATACCTAAAGAAGAGTCATGGACAAGACTTATTCTCCTATATGCTTAAATTCTTTTTGTGATGCTGATTGGGCATCATGCCCTGACACTAGATGGTCAACTACTGGATTTGTTGTATATCTTGGCACTTCTCCGATCTATTGGAAGTCTCATAAGCAAAGTGATGTTAGTCGCAGTAGTTCTAAAACTGAGTATCGAAGCATCGGAGATGTCACTCGTGAGATTTTTTGCCTTCATAAGCTGCTGTTAGACTTTCGGGTATCTTTGGAATCAAGAACTAAATTGTTTTGTGACAACAAATCAACCATATACATTGGGAAAACCTCGGTTTTTCACGAGAGAACAAAACATGTGGAGATTGATTGTCATACAGTTCGGGATCAAATTCAAAATGGAACAATCAAAGCTATACATGTGAAGTGAAAATCAACTAGATGGCATCCTAACAAAACCTCTACACTTGGGACCGCTTCATTCCTTGTTCTCCGGGATGTCCTTATCATAACTTTTCACTCATCCACCAGCTCTGGATTGAAAGGTTTACGGAGATATATCACAAATATTTTACTCATTTATGTTAAAGAGGTCATGTTGACCAGTGTACGTTAGTGTTTTGATAGTAGAAACTTATGTTAGCATAAGTGTAAAGTTTATGTAAGAGAGAAAATGTGTATAGATTAAAGTTAGCGAGATAATAACATATTTTCTCTTCTTCTTTTTCATTTTGATGTGAAATTTCTGAATCTTGTTTTTTCTGTTCTTGGAATTTAATATCTTGCTTAAAAATAATTCGGTGTTTTACTAAGTGAAAAGATTTAATGGATATAAATCATCAAATTTAAAATACAAAACTACAAATTGTTATTTTTAATCAATCGACGATATTATCATGTTTGGATACTCCTTAAAATTTTTGGTGAATGCATTATTTAATAATAATATCATTGACTATATAAAAGCTCAAAATTCATCATAGTTAAACCAATGTGTTGGGAATTTTGGGTTTTAAAATATGAAGTCATTCTTGCCCTAAGTTTACAAAAAAGTAGGCCCATTTTATTTAGAAAGCCCAAATTGGTTAATCTCTCTCCGACGTCGGCGATTTACAGTCGAAATCCAGAAACCTCAAATAGTTCGATTTGGTTCCTCTCAGATAGTTTGGAGAATCCGCATAGCTTCGGATCTTTTCTTCAACATGGACGAGTATCAGGAGATGGAGAGATTCAGTATGGACAACGACTATGAAGGAGGTCGATGGGATGGTGACGAATTCTTATACGAAAAGAGAAAGGAGAAGCGAAAACAAACCAAAAACGACGCTACCTATGGAATCTTCGCTGAGAGTGATTCGGATTCTGACGATTCTAACGGTGGCGGTCGGAGGAAGAGGCGTAAGGATCGGGATTTGGGAAGGAAAGCTGACTTAACCAAACCTGTCAGTTTTGTTTCGACAGGTACTGTTATGCCGAATCAAGAGATTGATAAGGACTCTAAAGAACATAACAATGAGAAAGATAGTGATAAAATTGAAGATGATAATATTATTGATGAGGATGGTGAAGTTAGAGGTGGATTGGGTATTGGAAGCTCAGGTTTAGGGTTAGGTTTTAATGCAACTGCTTTTAACGAGGAAGACAATCTCTTACCGGGTGCTTTGGGGAAGAAGATTGCTGAGGGGGCGAAGATGAGAGGCAAGGCTAAGATGGAGAAGAGAGGTCAAGATGGTGCAAAGGGAGGGAAGAAGGATACTTTAGGTGGTGATATAGGTAAGTTCGAGAAATCTACTAAAGGAATTGGTATGAAGCTACTCGAAAAGATGGGGTACAAGGGAGGTGGTCTTGGGAAGAACCAGCAAGGTATTGTAGCTCCTATTGAAGCACAGTTAAGACCAAAAAATATGGGTATGGGCTACAATGATTTCAAGGAAGCAAAATTGCCTGATTTAAAGAAGATTGATGAGAAAAAGACTGCTGCCATCAGTGTCAATGAGAATGATCAGAGTCATGGTGATAGAGGAGGTAGAAATCTTTGGAAGAAGAAGAAGGTGAGGAAGGAAGTTTATGTGACTGCAGAGGAGTTATTAGAGAAGAAGCAGGAAGAAGGTTTTGGTGGTGGGCAGACCATTATCGATATGCGAGGACCACAGGCTCGGGTTGTGACCAATTTGGAAAATTTAGACGCAGAGGAGAAAGCAAGAGGAGCAAATGTTCCGATGCCGGAGTTACAACACAACTTGCGACTGATTGTTGATCTAGTTGAACATGAAATTCAGAAAATTGATAGAAACTTGAGGAACGAGAGAGAATCAGCCTTGAGCTTGCAGCAGGAGAAGGAGATGCTTATAAAGGAGGAAGAGAAACAAAAAAGACACTTAGAGAACATGGAATATATAGCAGATGAGATAAGCCGAATCGAGCTGGAGAATACATCTGGGAATTTGTCACTGGATTTACTTGCTACTCGTTTCAAGGATCTGCAAACAAGCTATCCTGATGATTATAAGCTTTGTAACTTGTCAACCATTGCCTGCTCTCTGGCCTTGCCTCTTTTTATCAGGATGTTTCAGGGTTGGGACCCTCTTAGAGATGCAGTGCATGGTATCAAGGCTATGTCTTCGTGGAGAAAGCTTTTGGAAGTCGAGGATAATCAAAATATCTGGGTAATCTCAACGCCTTATAGTCAGCTAGTCTCAGAGGTAGTGTTACCGGCGGTGCGAATAGCAGGCATCAATACCTGGGAACCTAGAGACCCTGAGCCGATGCTTCGATTTTTAGAGACGTGGGAAAATTTGTTGCCTTCATCTGTCTTGCATACAATTTTGGACACAGTAGTACTACCAAAATTGTCAACTGCTGTTGAATATTGGGATCCACGAAGGGAAGTTGTTGCCATCCATGTTTGGGTGCATCCTTGGTTGCCAATACTTGGTCAGAAGTTGGAATTTCTGTACCAGATCATTCAGATGAAATTGAGTAATGTTCTCGATGCTTGGCATCCTAGTGATCCATCTGCTTACACTATTCTTTCGCCGTGGAAGACCGTTTTTGAAGCTACAAACTGGGAACAACTTATGAGACGTTACATAGTTCCCAAACTCCATCTGGCTTTACAAGAGTTTCAGATAAACCCAGCAAACCAGAATTTAGACCGTTTTGATTGGGTTATGAAATGGGCATCTGCAGTACCAATACATTTAATGGCTGATATGATGGAGAGGTTCTTCTTTCCGAAATGGCTGGATGTTTTGTACCATTGGTTGCGATCTAAACCGAGGTTCGAGGAGATTGACAAATGGTACAATGGTTGGAAAGGGTTGTTCCCGCAAGAGCTTTCAGCGAATGAGAGGATCCGAATCCAGTTAAAGCGTGGTTTAGATATGTTGATGGAAGCTGTTGAAGGAGTCGAAGTGACTCAGCCAAGAGCAAGGGCACATGAGCATAGACAGTTTGAGCCGTCTCAGGCGCAAACTCAAGCTAAGGCTCAGATGAATGGCTCCGAGATGCTGAGTTTGAAAGAAGTCTTGGAAGTATTTGCGCAAGAGAAGGAGTTGCTGTTCAAACCTAAACCGAATAGAGTGCATAATGGTCTTCAAATTTATGGGTTTGGGAATGTGAGTGTGATCATAGACTCGGTGAACCAGAAGCTCTTGGCACAGAAAGATGGAGGTTGGTTTCTTGTAACTCCCGATGACTTATTGAGGATGCACAACAATGCAACTGTTTCTGGAAAACGATAGATTACACTTCGTTATATGTATAATTGTCACATTTTGTATCTTTTCTTAGATTTCATATGTTTTTGACTTGATTTTATATGACAAAACTCATAAAAAAATCTTCAGTGAAGTTTGCATTTGTTTGTGTACTTTTTTCTTAAAGAGTTACGTAAAAGAAGCAAGTAGATAAATACAATAGACATTGTGCACAATGGACGATGTTTAACGATAACTATACAAACGTTTTAATAAAAATTGAGCAATCACCACTCGTCTGTTCCTTTAGATGCACCCATAATAATAGCAATTGTTGCAAGAACAGCCTGCATTGTTCACACACGAATCAACCAAATTTATCAAACTCCTATGGCATTCAAAGGAGAAACGTAAAAGATAAAAGAGAGAGGAGTGTTAAAATTACAGCAATAGTGCAAGCAATGTATCCTGGTTTCTCTCTGTGATCAACCCTTCTTCCACACATCATCATGAACAATCCGACGTACCAAGGGATCGCTCCAAGGAAAAATCCAATAACGAAGCTTCAAAAAGATCAAATATTTTCAGTCTTGAATTACCAGGACATGTTAAAAAAAGCAAGTGCAAGTACTGTAGTAGGCATGTAAAGACTAAAGAGACAGAGATTAAGAAATTTGTTGAGTTGGTGTTTGAAGAAGGAACTTACAGGAACCATCCAAGACCAATTCCACAGAAAGGAAGGGGGCGTTGTCTCACAATTACAGGTCTTCCTTCAACAACACCATAAACTAAAGATAAAGCGATAAGAAAGAGTAAACATAAGAACTATGAACAAGAAGAAGAAGAAGAAAGAAGTTACTTTACAGATTATATATCACAAACCAAAAACATTAAAGAAAATCATACATAAACATTTGGTTATTCCACATCAAATTTTCAAATGAAGTTAGATTTTCACATTATAGATTCTTTCCCTAGCGGAAAAAGTCTCCATTCAATACTGGAGAAACAGATTTTGATGTCAACTCCAGCGGATAACAATCAATTCAAAGTCACCAGCATGCTGTTGATTGACATCCCTAATTTACACAAACCCTAAATTGGTTTCTCTTGCGACAGAAAACACGACTATGGCAGAGAAGTTTCATGACCTAAGTTCCTAATCTGTGAAAATTGAATCAACATATACAAAGATGCGTAAACATCACAAGTGTTAGAGGAGCTACCTTGAATAGTTTGATATCCATGCGCGTAACAAGGAGCGGAGGGATCGTAAACCCCAGGCAGCGGCGAATGTTGAGGAAATCCAGTGACAGGAGGAGAATTCTGCGGCGGAGGGTAATTGGAAACACCTTGAAACGTACCGTACTGATGATACTGATTACCTTCGCCGGACGCTAATCCTCTGCTTTTATCTTCTTCTCCATGACCCATCTTTCTTTCTTCAGCTTCTTCTCTCGATCGCTTTTTCTTACTCGGTCGATATTGAAAATTTTACAAAAGAACGAAGTTTGTTTTGTACTTTTCTTGATAAACGCTACTAATATTTGCTTCGAGACCTTAGATAACGTGTTTTTCCAATTTGGACCCGGAGATATTATTAGATGCTTTTATAACCACCGAGTGAAATGTTTGACCAATCAAAAAATTTATAAATACTTTAAAAAATTTTCATTTATCAAAAAATATATCAGAAAATTTTCTAATCTAACCAATCAAAAAATTTACTGGAATTATTCTATTAATCATAAAAATCACACAAATTGCACGTATTTAATTTTTTTATCAAAAACTAAAATAACAGTTAATTTTTAAAAAAATCTTAAAAAAATAATTAAAACAAAACAGTATAACTTTTTTTGATAAGCTAATAAAAATTAAGGACAGAAGCCATTAATCTTTTCAGATGGGTGATATCGACAAATAATTTACTTACCAAAGTTTGTAGTGGACTTAAAGTTTAACACAATATTTGACTAATCAAAAGAAATAATTTTATAATCCGAGCACTCAAGATAAATAATTATTCTTCTTTAAAAATCATGTGAAATTAATAAATGTTCTTAACTAACTCAAGTTTTCACATCCAACTAACAGATTGATTTATTCACCTTTAATCATTTTTCTTGTTATATGTACATAATAAGCTAATGAAACATATATACAAAGAGAGAAATTATAAACATCTGTCACCATTCGTTCTCGTTGTTTTAAATTTAGTAATTGGAGCTTTTGTCAAACTATCAACTTCATTGTTAAACTTTATTACTTTCATTGAGTGGCATTTGTTTTTCTCTTATTTTTTTTCCCCATCAAAGTGGAGCCCTTTAATTCTCAGCCTGCAAATAAAAGATCCTCAAATTTACATTATATTATGATAAAAATATCAATAACAAAAATATCCACCTCTCCTCCTGTATTATCTCTTTCATGATACAAAAAAAAAAAAAACTATGGATTCTGATTCATAAAATGTGATATTCTCAAGTTTCAACTAGGTCGGTTCTGAGATTTAAAAAATTTGTAAATGATGCAATCTACAACAAAAAAATAGGCCGAAGTTGTATAAATTTTTTTAAAAGTGGGCCGTTTTTCTTAACCAAAATTTTTAAACTAAAAAAACTGTATATGCTTGTTCTGCTTGTACTCAAGATCGGCTCTGGTCTCAACCTATGGATTAAATCATTTACAAGTAGAAATAGTAACTAACCTTTATTCAACAAGCACAAATGTCATGAGAGCAATCTTGACCACAATCATCATCAGTGGAGTCAGAGAATCCTTGATTACTGGAGACTGTAACAATTACTACTTTCTCATCCGGTTTAGCTTCTACCGGTTCAATAAGATTCTCCCTAAGGTCACTCTCCAAGTCTTGGTTTGTTGTCTCTGTAATGAAGCTCTGAAGAATAGAAGAGCAAGTGAAACCACAAATCACTAAATTGATTACAAACAAGCCGATGCAGAGCATCACTACTATAGTATTGTAAGTATCCATTCTTGTAGGAAATTGATCATGTTGATGGTTGGTTATTACATAAACCAGAATCTCACAAATGGAGAAATCTAAGTTATTCACTTTATCCAGAAAAAAAATGGAACCAACCCAATATTGATACTTTGGTCCCCTCCACAGATATAAAGAAGAAAACTTAAATCTGAATGTTTTGTGGAGTTTACATCTCTTTTATAAGAAGAAAACAAAAAGATAAAGAAAACAATAATATTTTTTTAAGCGGTGGGAAAGATTTTTCAAGAGATGAAAGGTGGTAAGCATGACAAAAATAAATCATTTATCTCTTTTCTCTTTTTCCACCAAATGTGTCAATTTTTTATACAGAAGAAATATAATTATTGTTTTAAAAATCATACATTAGTCCACGTTACTAAATTCTAGACAACTTCAAAGAACAGGCAACATAATATAACAGAGGAAGATCATGTTTTTATTGTGGTTTCATATGCACATTATTCATCAGAGATTGGCAATAGCATTTGAAGAGATCATTTTGTAATAGAAAATCATGAGTTAAGTGTTTGAATAGTTCAAATTTTGATGTAAACATCAAAAGATCATTACTACAGATAGAACTTCAATTTAAAAAAAATCTGAATGAGTAAACAAACTAGACTTGTTCTTCCACTTATCTGATTCATAGATAATTTATAAGCTATAAGCATACAACTTTATCATTGACTAATTGCAATTTCACATTGTTCTGAGAATTTTCCAAACTATTCCAAGGACAGCTATGAATTTGAAAACCGTGAACAAACATATATAGAACACGACATCTCAGTATCAAAACACAATCAAACAAAGTCAATTTCTTTTAAAAATTATTGGAAAAGATTAAACAAGAATATGCTTTTATGTCAATGACTTGCAGAGAATACAAATCTGCAGGAAAAAAAGAGAGATTCAGATGAGTAAGGCATAATACATCATAGTTAAAACATAGAACCACCAGCAGCTTAAGAGCTGGGCAGTACTTAGTTTTTCAGCCGCTACAGTTTTCATCATTATCCCATTTTGGAATTAAACCAATACATAAATTTTGAAATGCTCTCAACCATTAAACCCATCGGTTTCATGCAGAAAATTAACATTTGTGCAGTATATGTCCCATTGATCATTCAAACCCATGCATAAAGGTTAGATTTTTAAACAGAAATCTCTCGTAAGGAAAAAAGAAATCTTAAAAGAGAGAAGTGATTGCTTCAGTAACGCACACATATATACCCATCAGCTAATCCACGTTCAAGAAGCCAACTTTCTTCTCAGCCATTTCGTCGAACAACTTATGGGCACTTTCGAGATCTGTTTCCGGATCGGACCATTTATGGCTTTGTTTTGTTTAATAGTTTTGCTAATCGCATATAATAGTTTTGCTGGTTATTACATACGATCCCTGTACTTTCGTTTATTACGGTTTGATCTTTTTACTTTAATATAACTACTCATTTTTACAATATTTCTTGTTTATTACAGATACAGTTTTTTTATTTAGTTTTTATATTTTATTTTAACTTGTAAGTTCTAGTTTTAGTTTTTTAATTTAAGATTTTTTAAAAACAAAAATTCAAATATCTTGGTTTCTTGGAAGAACTAATGTAAATGATATAAAAACTAGGGATTGATTGTTTAGTTATATAAGATTGACTAAAAAACTTTTGGTTGTTGGGTTAGAGTCACCTCTTAGCTGCTTTAATAAAGTAATGTAAAAGAACAAGAAAAGAAGCAGTAAGATATTGAGAATTTTTAAAAGTTAAAGTGTGATAGAAAATTATAGGCTTTAAACACTTTTAAAGTTATGTTTTGAAAGTTTTACCAATCAGTCACTAGATTTTTTTTTTAATTTTTATAGAAACTATAAATTTTAAATGGTTAAAAACAAATTCTTTTTCTCAAAAAACAAATTTTAAAAATTTTTGATTGGTGTTTCTATTAAGTTTTTTAAACCATTAAGGTCGGACGTTCGGGTATTTGGTTAGGTTCGGTTCATATTTTCGAATTTTGGATAGTTTGAATATGAGAATTTATAATCCATTCGGGTATTTTTAAAGTTCAATTCTTAAATTTTCGATTTGGTTCAGGTTCTATTCCACTTATTCAGATAATATATTTTGATATTCATTCAGATAATTATTTCATTATGTTTGGGTACTAATAGGTTCTTATTTTATATTTGACTAAAAATCTTTAATAAAAACAAAATTAAAGTTTATGGTTTTTTATAAAGGTTATTCAATTTCAAACATATATTACACCCAAAGACAAACTCTTTAGCCCCATAACAAAAAAAACAAATAATCAAGTCTTAAACCAAATATGGAGAAGTTTCTAAAACCCACAAAAGCCCAAGCCAAAAGAGAAACCCTAGAAAAAATGAAACATTTAAAAAAAAAACCTAATGAACCGCCGCCGGCGACTTCTGCATATCTCACTGCCGCCTCTCAGAAGCTAGTGACCCGCCAAGCGACTCCAAAATGACGGTGACACATGTCCGTCACCGTCACCCACGCGTGAAACCAGAAGAATGGAGAGGAAGAAGAGGTCAAGAACGCCGCGACTGGAACGGACGGAAAAAGTAGGTTTTCGGCTCCTCTAGCTCGCCATCTTAGCTCCTCTATATCAAAGAAGTTGATTTCTGGTTCAGTTCTCTTTCACCATTAACAGTAATACTTTCCAATGGACATGAGCACTTTTGTTAAACTTTTACTCGTAATGGGTTAGATCATTTGGAAATTGGGATACAAGGACTGTGTATTATTTAAAATTTCTCATGTTTTTATATTTTTAATTAATATTCTGAAACATAAATAATGTAATTTTATTATTTATATATTTAATAAAAATATTATTTATTTTTGGTGAAGTTAGGTTAGAGCAGCAATTGAGAGAGTGCTTAACTATTTTTTAATTAAATTTAATGCTTAAACAACTTTAGATTAGAATAAAAAAAATTTGGCTTCCAATGGTAAGATACTTTTGATGCTTAATTTTTTTTTTTTTTTTACATTTTATTTCACAAATTATCTTTTAATTCATAAATTATATTTTACATATAGATTAAACAATTTTAGATTTTTAAATTTTTAAAACATTATATTTTACCGACCCGGAATTGAACCGAATATTAGAAAAGTATCAATTAAGTATTAAAATTTAATATCCGAAGAACTGGAACCGAACCGAATATCCGAAAGATCGGTTTTCAGTTTTTTTTTTGAAATTCGGTTTATTCGGTTAATATTTCAGTTATTTTTTCGGTTATTTTCGGTTTTTGGTTATTATCAAATTTTTCGGGTTTAAAAAAATAATAAACCGATCGGTTATCAAATCGAACCGAAAACCAAAATTGAAAATTCTTTTTGTGTTGTCTACATAGTTCGGTTCAATTCGTGAAATCTTCGGTTCAGATCGAAAAACTCGATTCGGTTTTCTTTCACAATCCTACAAAACAATCATTAATCTAAAAGAAACACCATTGATTTACACACAAAAAAAAGAAAAAAAAAAGATAGCCAACTAGAAGTCAACAAGTGGCAACAAGCACCCACTCCTTAAAAAGCTTGAAGATCCTTAGCTAATGTATTTACTTTTATATTTTTTTATTTGTTTTATTTGTTAAAATTTGGCTAAGCATCCTCTAAGCACCACTATTGGAGGTGGTCTTAGTTGGTTTTACTCCAAAAATTTCGGTTCGATTTGGATTCAGTTCCGATAATTTGGATAATAGATCTTTATAATATCATAGTTCAGATTGGTTTTGAATCGAAATACGAATATTTCGATTCAGTTCGATTTTATTTTGTGTATATGGATTATTTTGCCCATCCCTACATTATTTTCAAGACATTGTAGAAAACTAAGAACATGTGCAATGGGAGAATCCATTTTTGGGTTCTTCAGAAAAAATTTAATTATTGTATTGATTTAAAAAAAAATAAAAAATAAAAAGCACCAATCGCGGACCACCATGTGTCAATGGGGCCCGCAAATTGGGCAAGAGTTGGATCCAAAACAAGAGGCAAAAGGATTAATCTCTTAAGTTTTTTGTAGGCCCCATACTCTAAGAGCTTGATTAAGACCCCTAATGCACATGGTCTAATATTACAAAGGTTACATACATATTTTTTTTTTTCAATATGAATTTTCATGGAGTTTCATCGAAAAAACACCGTTAAACAACTTATGTCGCATAATGACACCGATAAAAGGAGTTAAAAAAATAATAATAAAATAAAATGACACCGATAAAAGCAACCATAAAAAGGAGGCGAAGATCATTTAGTACAATAACACACTTTTTGAGTGAAGACAAATGAAAATATTTTTAAGTTGTTGTGAAAAGAATGACATACAATCTAGTGTAATCTATAAAATGAGGCTAATTGTGTTTAGAACAAAAAAAACAAATTGATACAGCCGACGTCTGAAGCTGCCAGCAACGAACGACAACGAAAGCTTTCACGAAAAGTTGGAGAGAGAAGGAAGGAATCGGTTGGAAGGCAAGACAATTTTGTTTATACCAGATATTAATTTGTTTTTCTATTTATACTTAATTAAATAGAATAACATAATAATATAGTTCTTGTGTTTAGAAAAAAATGTAGTTTTGGAGAAACAAATTGTCTTCATGCAAAAAAAATAAATTGTATTTATTTTTTATGACTTTTCACATTTTACATAATGTTTTACGATTGGTTGAATTACTTTTAATTAATGATATTTTGGTTTAAACAAGAAAAAATGAATGAAAATTTAGTGTTTTTTATAAAAAAAAAATTTGTGTGCATTTTTTTAAACAACAATTAAAATGAAATAGAGGAAGTATAAGTTAATTAATTTATTACATATTTTTACTAATTATAAAAAAACATAATTGCATATAAATTAATTAAGTTATTTCATGTTTGTTTTTAATAATGCGGACATCTTAGAAAAAGATAGAAATCCCAAATTATATTACTAGCTATTGTCCACAATGATGCAGTATTACTAGAAAATCATTCGTAGACCAAACGTAGCATAGAGATATTTGACTATTATCAAAATGGAAATTATGGTCCCTGTTGTCTTTAAGATGCAGAGTTCTCACTCGGTAAGTGCTCTTCAGGCAACAGCCATTCGCTTCCTTGCTTCAAGGGCCTACAGTTCAAAACGTGCACCAATTTTGAAGATCAAATATGTTTATTTCACAGCAGATACAAGTCGTAAAGTGATTTTACCATGTTATCCCAGTTTGCACAGCTTGTGAAAAGGGCTAGTAGAAGAGTTTGCAGAACCGAACCCGCTTGTATTCCAATCCAAAGCCCAAATCCTTTCAAATGAACCCAGAAGGCTAATGTTGCTGCAATTGGTATCCCCCATAGATAGAAAGCTCCTAAATTGATACAAGCCCCTATATGTTGCCATCCACATCCCCTTGCAATACCTATATTGCACATTAAAAGTAAATGACTACCCAAATAATATCCAAAATTAGTTTACATTTGAGTAGAGAAACAGACCTGAGAGAACCCCTAGCAAACCGTCCACAATGATAGAAATAGAGATCAATGGAGCCATCCTTGCAACATATTCAACTGTTTCTTTATCGCTGCTAAATACATAGCCGAAAACATTCCTGCAAACTAATAGAGTCGTACTCACTATCACTGCCACCACTATTGCAATAGAAATTGCCGCATAGACCACGATAGGTGCTTCTTGATAGTTTCCAGCACCTAATTCATTTGAGATTCTTGTGCTGCAATAGACCACACTCGCTTATTAACATAAATGAAACCATACCTAGCAGAGTTGATGTTAACTAAAACACTAACCTTGCTGCAGCCGAGATAGCAACTGGTATCGAAAAGATAGCCCCAAGTGTTTAGAGACTGGCCATAGTTTTAATTATATTTATGTTTGTTGACATTAAACTGAAATGTAGATGCAAAGGGAATATTACCATACCAGACAGAGAGAACAGAAGTCTCCAATTGTGGGTTTGGTAAGAGACCAGAAAGTAATATCAAGAGTTCAAATGACCACCACTCTAGACTGCAACCCACAAAAGAAGTTTTAACTTAAAAAACTGCAAGCGTAAGGCATAGGGAAAAGTAAAAGTACCAAATCATAGCAGCAGAAGGAAGAGCATATTTGAAGAACTCTCCAACGCCTTTGAATATCTCCATGGAGAGAGAAGCACGAGTCTCAGTACAGGCAGAGGAGTAGAACATGTAAGATCCAAGAAAGATGACGTTGAGCCAGTTTGATAAACCAAGAGCCAAGGCTCCTCCAACATTACCAAGCCCTGACTTGTAAACCAAAACCCAGCTGAGAGGAATGTGGAGACATAAGACAAAACAAGTGGTGATGAGAATAGGAGTGATCAAGCTCTGGTTTTGGTAGTAGCGAGTAAGTGGTTGTAGAATTGCGTAAGAGAACAGTCCAGGGATGAGCCATTTAGCATATCTGCCAGCTTCGTAGGCAATAGAATGGTCTTGGCCAAGGAACATAAGAAGCTTTCCCATGTTGAGCCATATGATTGAAAGAGGTATACATACTAAGACAAGACAGAACATAGCTGTGTAAGTCTGAACACCTAGTTTCCGATATAGCTTAGCTCCGTAAGCTTGACCACACAGAGTATCCAAGGCAAATGACATTCCTATCTACCACCAGAAATCAAAACCAACAATCAGTTTATGAGAGGATGCTTCTGATAATTAGTAACAGAGAATTCTAAGGAAAGAGTAAAACAGACGATGAAGCTGAAGCCAGTGACGTTGCAGAAGGAGGAGGCAAGGGAGGCGCTAGCGAGAGCGAGTTTTCCAAGGTGACCTACCATCACCATAGAGATAATCTGCAACATGAACTGAGAGATAACAACAGCCGCCATAGGAGCGGCGAAGCAGCTAAGCCTCTTGAGTTCTCGGACGAATGGTCCGTCACGGAGATCCTTCCATGTCACCTTTCCAACCTTCTCTACGGGAAGCAGCAAGATTTGGTTGGTAGTGCTCTCTGGGTCCGCCATAGCAAACAACAACAATTTAGCTGGAGAGGGAGGGTGTCAAATAAGGCTGTGAGTGATGTTGTGAATCGCCTACATCTTTCATTAAGTCAAAGCCATTAATAGTCCTAAATAATAATATAAAACTAGTAGCTAACCCGCGCCATGCGCGGGGATAAATATTCGTATGAATTTTAAATTTAATTATATTATATACAATATGTTTGTAGAAGTTATATAGTTAGCATTATATTAGTTTCATTTTCTAAAATTATTTGTTTTAGGAAATTCATAACACATTTAAGTGAGTTTAACGTTATTGGTTATAAAATTAAAAGTGTTATTTTTTAATGTATTTTCAATTTTGTTTGTTAATTATAGATATGTTTTTTTCAAATTTAATTTATGTTTCCCATATATATATATATATATATATATATATTATAGTATAATTTAAAACTTTTGTTGCAT
>OVBE01001417.1:0-37000 GCA_900406425.1 Iberis pinnata | reverse complement strand
CGGATCTTACTTGGCCTTGGCTCATCCCGCGAACTAGTGAAGTTCGGGGACGTGACACCAGTTCCTCTAATAATGCAGACTCAGGCTGAACAGCTGGTGGAAAGTGGAGATAGTAATGACTTCATGAAAGAGGATTTCAGTTCAGGACAACCAAATAGAGGAAAAGCAGGACCATCTGGAACCAGGAAGAGAAGAACCTATAAAAAGAGAAGCCAGAGTGTGTCCCAAAGTGTGCAAGAGCACTCTGCCACCCAAGATCAGGACATGAAGACTGAATGTCACGAAGCAAACAACAAGGAACAAGGTGCAAAGAGAAAGATAGTGGAAGACCAGGCTGGAGAGAAGAAGAGAGCTAAGCTTCACCTGAATGTGGTGGCCCCAAAGAAGGGGCCACTAGGTGTTTAAATGTTCATTATCAGTTGGAATTGCCAGGGACTGGGCAAGCCTCATGACGTGGTAATTCCAAGACTCAAGGAATTTAGGCAAAAGTTCTTCCCTAAGCTACTTTTTTGATGGAAACTAAGAACACTAGGAATGTTTTGGTTGACCTACAGGAGTGGTTAGACTATGATAGGGTGTTTACTATCAATCCTAAAGGGCTTAGTGGGGGTTTAGCTTATTTTTGGAAAAGCTCTGTAAAGGTCACTATTTTGTATGCTTCTAAAAATATTTTTGACTTAAATATATGCCTCGGCTCTTTTACTTTCTTCATTTCTTTGGTTTATGGGGATCCAGTTCAATCTCAAAGACATAAAGTCTGGGAAAAGAATCTTAGAATTGGTGTAAGTAGAACAGGTCCTTGGTGTATGGTTGGAGATTTCAACGAGATGATGCACAAAGATGAAAAGAAAAGAGGCAGAACTAGATCATAAGCTTCCTTTATAGATTTCAATGAAATGCTCAAGTTGTGTGATATGATGGAGTTAGACTCTGAAGGCAATCCCTTCACCTGGAGTGGCTGGAGGTATAAACATAGAGTTCAATGTAGGCTGGACATATGTTTTGCTAACAAGATGTGGCTAAAAATGTTCCCTAATGCTAATCAAACGTTTATGGACAAGAGGGGCTCTGAACATAGGCCTGTTAGAGTTAATCTCTACTCTAGATCTAGTGAGTTCACTGGCAGTCTCAAGTTTGATAAGAGGTGGATAGGTGATCCTCAGGTTCGAGATATCATCAGAGATGCTTGGAATCACCAAAGTCAATTTGGTGTACCAGTTACATATATGATTAAAGTTTGTAGAAGAAAACTCAGCCAGTGGAAGAAACAAACCAACATCAATGCCAGTACCAATATCCAAAAACTTCATAGGGACCTGGAAAGGGCAGAATCAGCAGATTTACCAAATATGCAGAACATTAAGGAGCTAAAACATCTGGTACTTCAGGAGTATAAAAGAGAGGAATCCTATTGGAGTCAAAAGAGCAGGGAGAAATGGCTGCAGGATGGAGACAAAAATTCGAAATTTTTCCATGCTCCAGTTCAAGAAAACAGGAGAAAAAAGAGAATAGACTCTCTCAAGAACACAAAAGGATTTAGGCACAAGGAATAAGCTTCAAAAGGAGAGATAGCAGTTCACTACTTTACATCCCTGTTCACTGCATAAGATAAAGTCTTAAACAGAGACAAATTTAGAGGGATGAAAAAAAGGGTCACACCAGGAATGAACTAGAGACTCACTACCCCCATCTCTCATTCAGAAATCAAGCAGGATGTCTTTTCCATAAGAGCAGATGCAGCCCCAGGTAATGATGGCATGACAGCAGCCTTCTTTCAAAAATATTGGAGCATTATAGGTCCATCTGTATCCAAAGAAGTCCTCTCATTCTTCAACACAAGACACATCCAGAGAGACTGGAATTTCACTTTAATCAGTCTAATCCCAAAGAAACCAGAGCCAGACCAGATGAGTGATCTCAGACCCATTAGTTTATGCTCAGTCCTGTATAAGATAATCTCCAAAATCTTAGCAGATAGACTTAAACCCTTTTTGAATAAGATCATATCCCCCTCCCAATCTGCCTTCACACCTCACAGGCTCATTTCAGATAATATCTTGATAGCCCATGAGTGCATTCATACCTTAAACTTTGACCAGGACATTGCAGAGGAATAGTTAGTGGTTAAAACTGATCTATCTAAGGCCTATGACATATTAGAGTGGGATTATCTCCAAATGATTCTAGAACTGCTGGGATTTAATTCAGTTTGGGTGCAGTGGATTATGCAGTGTGTCTTTACAACATCATATGTTGTGCTGGTCAATAACCAAACTTATGGATGTATATCTCCTCAAAGAGGAATAAGGCAAGGGGACCCCATTTCCCCTTCCCTTTTGTGTTATGTACTGAGGGGCTTATCTATTTGTTGAAGAAAGCAGAAAGGAGAAACAAATTCAAAGGGTTGAGATTTGAGCAACATAGCCAATCTGTCTCTCACCTATTATTTGCTGACGACAACATCTTTGTCTGCATAGCTCAAGAAAGGGATTGTACAAATCTGTTTAAAGTCTTGCAAGATTACTTTGAGGCCTCAGGCCAATTATTGAACCAAGACAAATCAACCATCACCTTTGGGGGAAAGGTTTCAGAGGCAAAGAAATTATCTCTTAAGCAGATCAATGGACTTCACAAGGAAGGAGGCTTAGGCTTCTACTTAGGTCTTCCAGAATCATTTAAGGGATCTAAAGCGAAGGCATTCAATTTCATTCAAGAAAGAGTTAATGCCAGGCTTGGGGGCTGGTATAACAGATTCCTATCTCCAGGGGGTAAAGAAACCCTTATCAAAGCAGTGGTTCAAGCCCTTCCTGTGTATTCATTCTCATGTTTTAAGATCACAAAAGGGACAGCCAATCAATTGGCAGGAGAAACTGCTAAGTTTTGGTGGTCTTCCAACCAAGGTGCAAGGAAGATCCATTGGGTGAAGTGGGATACCATGTGCCTCCCTAAAACCTCTGGGGGATTTGGTTTTAAAGATTTCCTCTCTTTCAACCAAGCTCTCCTAGCAAAACAGGTTTGGCGTCTCATCAAATTCCCTAATAGCCCACTAGCAAAGGTGTTAAAGAGTATATACTACCCACACTCCTCTGTCCTTCAAGCAACTAAAGGTGTCAAACCATCTCATGGCTGGATCAACCTCCTTTATGGTAGGGAGCTTCTACAATCAGGCATACAACGCAAAATTGGCAATGGGAACTCAACATCTGTATGGACATATAACTAGATCAGAGACACTTCAATGAGAAGGCCTTTCATCAGCCAACCATTATCAATCTAGACCTCAAGGTGAGTGCCCTCTTAGATTTTAGAACAAGAACCTGGAACTTTGGAAAGCTTATAGAGAACTGTTCTTCCCACCTGATGTAGCCCTCATATCAAAGATGAAACCAGCTGTATTTCTCGAAGATTACTGGATTTGGGAGGATTCAAAAAGAGGGGAATATTCAGTCAAATCAGGGTATTGGAAGGCTTTCAATAACCTCAGGAAGGAAGACATAAGGGAAGCTTCAGCCCTTCCCTCACCAAATCCAATGCTTAATAACATCTGGTCCATTAAAGCTCCACCAAAGCTGAAAGTCTTCTTATGGAAAGCCTGTAAAAATGCAATCTCTGTGACAGATCTTCTTGCTAGAAGAGGAATGAAAGTGCAAAATGTCTGCCAGATCTGTGGGGCAGAACCTGAGACCATAAACCACCTTCTATTCACTTGCCACTTATCTAGACAAATCTGGGCTTTGATGCTAATACCTTGTCCTGTTGATGGCTTCTGTGAGGTCTCCACAATAGGTAACATTCATCATCTTATCTCACTACAGAGCAGACGAGATCTAACAAAATTTCAAAGAAGCTCATTCCCTTGGATATGCTGGATTCTATGGAAGAATAGAAACGCCCTTGCTTTTGAAGGGAGATGTTATCCTATCCTGGAAACAACAAGGAAAATTGCAGAGGAGTACTCCCTCTGGACAAATGCTCAATCTCTAACACATGAAGCTTTGGCTGGTAGTGTTAGTAGTACTGGAGCATCTACTTCCTCTGTCTTTTGGAACCCTCCCCAAGAAAATTGAGTGAAATGCTCTGTCTCTTGTGCTTGGTCTGCATGAAATAGCCTGTCAGGAGTGGCCTGGATACTGAGAAACACTTCTGGTGAGGTTCTTCTTCATAGCAGAAGAGCATTCTCTCATGTTAAAGATAAGGACGCAACAAATTTTCAAGCCTTAATGTGGGCCTTTGATGAGATAGCAGCTCTAAAATTTCAGAGAGTTGAATTTGCTTCTGATGCAAAGGACCTCATTGGAGCAATCAATAGACCTCCTGACTGGTCAGCATTGCGGTATGAAATCTCAGAGGCTCATTTTAGGCTCACAAGCTTTGTGGATTGGCTGTGTGTTTATGAACATGCTGATAGGAACCGAGGTGTAACTCTCATAGCTAATAGTGTCATTTCCTTAAACCATCTTCAATCTTATGTTCAACTAGGACCCCCTTCATGGTTGGTGGATGCTTTTAGAGAAGAGAGTTTAGTTCCTCCCCTGTTTTGAGGATGTTCTCCTCTTTTGGTTTTTGTTGGCCTCTGTTTTTTCCCTTTGCTTGGTGTGCACTCTTTCAGCCTTTGCTTTGTAAAAACACTACTTTCTCTCAGTTATTAATATTAGATGACAAAAAAAAGGTTTAAACTGAAAAAATACAAAAAAAAAATTGGATAAATTACAAAGAACTGATTCTTATTAAGGAGTTTTAAAAAACCCCTAAAAACTTCCATGTATGTTACTTTTTCATTGGCTAATTTTTTAAAAAAAACAACAACTTTCTCTCTCGCCAAGAACAAAAACCAAATCTACAATCTACCAATGGATGCAAAAAATATTAAATCATAAGTTTGGGTTTTTAATTGAAAAAATAATTACAAAAAACTTTAAGAACCCCATATGAATTTTTACTAATTGAGATACTCTAAGATTACTTAAAAGTTAAATCTGTAATCGTTGTCGTGGCAAGGCAATGAGAGACCTAGGACAAAATAACAAAAAAAATATTATTTAACTAAAATGTTAAAATAAACAAATAGAAAAAAAATTACGACCGAAAACAAAAAACAAAGATCCATATCAAAATATTAAAATTAGTAAGATATGTTACATCAAACATCAAAGATAAAATATGTTTAACTTTAATAAAACTAGTAAAATGGTAGAATTGTGGCATACTAAATTTATTCTAACTAAATGGCCTTGTTTTTGAGCATAATGATTTTTCAAGATAGAATCACCATTTATTTTGTACTTTTTAATGAACACATTGTTTCTTCATTTTTATATTGATTGAGGACTCAAGCTAGAAATTATTAGTTATATACATGAGTTTTCTTTTTCAGGACTGGATTAAATCTTATAAACAGGATCGGTTGCTGTGTTTTAAACGTTGATTAATCTAACTATAACTATGCTATATTAAATTATTAAGTACTATTATAGTTTAATCATTATTTTTACAAACAACATTCATTTTTACGTTAAATTAAGCTCAAACCAGTAATTGTGTAATCATCTTCAATGGCTAGAGTTTAAAGTTGAAACTAAAATTGGAAAGCATGGTTAATGAGCCGTGAATGTTTGCTCAACAAACATTGTCAGTTGTTTGTTGCATCATTCAATTATCACCACTTGTCCATTCTACTTTTGTCAATTTTATTACCATTTTCTTATCTAAACTGGGTAAATTATCAATGCTATGCATCGCTCACTATTTATTACTCTCATCTTCTTTTTTTTCTATTTATGTTTTTTCATAAAATACATTTTATTAAAAGTACTAGCTAGTTATACCTGCATGGTTATACATACCATAAAAAAACTACGTTCTTATACAAAAAATTAAAAAGAACCATAAAAAAACAAGTTATAACTTCTTAAGATTATGGAGTTTAAAAAAATATTTGACAAAAAAATATTTGAAAAGGTAAAAAGCAACGTAATCTTAAAAATACACCCATTTAGATTTTGAAGATATTCAAAATCTATTATATAATTAGAGAGTTTGTGCTCTCCTCTCGTGTTTCCACATCATCTCATTAAGGTGATTCTTAAAATCATAAATCATATGAAATCATTTGTTTTTTTTTTAAATCCATTCAATGTAAAACCCTTTCATCTTCTCTCAACTTTTATAATCTTCCCAAAAAACTTCTCATATTTCATTTTAAAGATTAAGAACTCCTTCCATTTAGAAGTTGAATAAATTATTGTACAAGTAAAGGTTTTTGTATATGTTAAGTATTTCGCTTATATCATTTTAAAAATTTTTGATTTTGCTTTGTGTTCTAAATAGACTATAAAAATTAAATATTTAAATATATATATATATAATAAATATATATATATATATTAAATAATATATATTATATATATTAAGTAATATATATAATATATATGTTAAAATACTGTTAAATATTATATTATATTCTTTAAGTGTTTGTGATAGACTTTGTACTATAATTCAAAGTATTGATTCGTAGATAGTAAATAACTTTTATACAAAATAGAAATAAAGATCATGCATTTTATTTATTAATAGTATATGCATTTTTACGGCATAAACTATTTATAATCTTTATTAGGTTTAACAAATATTAATTCAAAAGAGTTCGTATATTTACGCAATGTTAATATTCTTATGATTTTATAATGTTTTATTCACATTTAATTATATATATATATATTATATTGTAAGAATACTTGCAAAATATATTAGATTAAATATGTTAGAAAGTTAAGCTACATACAATAATACTACCATTTTTCCACAAAATTTCTTTTTTCAAATCATAGTTTGATACTATTTAAAAGTTTATGTGAACAATTATTATTGTTTTTGTATGAATAAAACCTTTAACAATGAAGAGTTATATAAAAATTTATACTTATATCAAGATACTTCAAATCTTATGCAAACTCTTTTATCTTTTATCATCACAAACTCTTTTATCTTTTACATATATATATATATATATATATATATATATATGAGTTATAGAAATAATATATATAAATTTATTATATTTTATATTAAATTTTTATATCAAAATATATTACATAAAACTCATGCGTAGTGTGGGTCAAAAAATCTAGTATATATATAATAAGTGACACAACATAAATAAATTATTATCCTAGTCTCGGAATGTATTCAACATTTTTTTAACTAATTTAAAATAGTCCGAATTTGATAGTCGAAAACGGTCATTTTCATAAGATAATTTTATGTTTCTTTGTATTTACTTGGAGACAACACAAAACATGGTAAAGATGTGCAAAAACATATTTTCCCAAATATGTATTTGTATAGTGATAAAATATTGAAAACATTAATTATCAATCGTGTTTAGTGAAATTCATCTACTTTAAAAGAAAATTTTAATCATTGGATAATTCACTCAACTAAATTTTTATAGGCATGTACTCTAACTAATAGGACCAAGAAAATAATAATAGTAATTCTGCATTTGATGAGACTTGATCCATTCTTTAGACCATACACATTTTTTGGGTTAGTTACTTTTGTATCAAAGATGATTTGTGTACTCGTGAACCTTTATTAGTTTATAGTCAATGGTACTTCAATTAATTCATGGGACATTAAATATTAGTCTTACGCAAATGATCACTATTGTACGTTTTCAACTTCAATTGAAACCTCACTTGAATTTCTTGAGCTCTAATTCAAAGATTTCGAAAGAAATAAATTACGCAAAATCAAAGAACACAAGAGATTTTACGAATTCGGGATGAGTTTTTACGTCTCGCCGAAAGCCATTCGGAATCCACTACTCCGACTCAAACTCGAGTCAATCTTCTCTCTCTCTTTATTATACGACGAACAACACTCAGCTCACTCACTCTCTGATACAATTTATAAGCTAGTTAAAAAACCAGTAACTAACCGAAACTAATTTCTAACCAACCTAACCAACTATAAGAATATGGTTCAATTTTTATCTTAGATTAAACCAATTACAAATGAATCAGAAAGATATCCATCTACCCCAGAGACACTCTCTAACACTTAGAGAAACAATGCTAAGTTTATGGACACACATCTTTCAAATGTCCACCTTGTCCTTAAATTTCGACCAAGCCTTTTCAAGCATTAAACTTCATGAATTCTCACTTTCAGATTCTTTGAGTTAAACCACTCAAACTCCTGGTCAAAATCTTAACCAGAAACTCGTGTGATAAACCATCACACCTAACCTGCGTAAACATATACAGTCTTATAACTTATCCTCTTTGGTGATTCACTCTTCTTTTATTATGAGAAAGTTCATAACATCTATGAATTTTCCCACTAGAAGAACTTTCGTGAATATATCTGCATGATTACACTTTGTAGCTATTTCTCTATCTTTATGCTTTCTTCTGATATTAATTCTATGATGAAATTAAATTTCAATGTCATGTGCTTTGTTCTATCATGATACACTGCGCTCTTGGCCAAAACTATTGCGCTTTGAGAATCGCAGTGTATGCTTATTGATTCTTGAATATATTCTAGCTCCTCCATAAACCCTTAGAGCCATACTGCTTCCTTGGTTGCTTCGGTCATAGCCACATATTCTGCTTCCGTTGTAAACAAAGCAACAATCCTCTGAAGACTAGACCTCTAGCTAACTGGATTTCCTCCAACTGTAATAACCACATATGTTATAGACTTTCTCTTTTCATTTATCTCATGCAAAGTCTGAGTTGTAATATCCCTGAATAAAAAGTCACCAGTTGCTTTATAACTCAGCTTCGTCTTCAGTGAACCATTTACATACCTCAAAACCCACTTTATAACCTGTCAATGTTTCGAAAGAATTAAATTACGCAAAATCAAAGAACACAAGAGATTTTACGAGTTTGGGATGAATCTTTACGTCTCGCCGAAAGTTATCTGGAATTCACTACTCCGACTCAAACTGGAGTCGATCTTCTTCTGAATTACAAATTCTCTTCTCTTTCTATCTTGATTATGGGAAGAACAACACTCAACTCACTCACTTTCTGATATAATTTATAAGCTAATTAAAACACAAGTAACTAACCGAAACTAATTTCTAACCAACCTAATCAACTAACAAAATATAGTTCAGTCTTTATCTTATATCAAACCAATTACAAATGAATAAAAAAAAGAACTTTAACACTTAAAGAAACAATGCTAAGTTTATGGACACACATCCTTCATCTATGAAATAAATCTAAGGGGTATATGGTTAAAAATAGCTGTTGCAAAATGTTAAATTTGTTTCTTATAAAGTATAGGGTTTAAAATGTTACAAAATAATATGTAAGTGACGTTACAAAGGTAACAAACATCAAGGGGTTTTATTCCAAACTTTTGTTCTTAACATAACTTCGTAAAAAAAANGTAAAAAAAAAAAAAAAAAAAACTCTGCTCTCAGATCGTAGCAAAAGTCGGCTTTGAACTTCTCACCGGAGCGCGTGATCCACACTACCTGACGTTTATTCGTCTGATCGAAGGATTTCCGATGGCGATTATCTATGCAGTTGTGGCGAGGGGTACGGTGGTTTTGGCGGAATTCAGCGCCGTTACGGGAAACACAGGCGCCGTGGTGCGGCGGATCCTCGAAAAGCTTTCTCCTGAAAGCGCCGATGAAAGACTTTGTTTCTCTCAAGACCATTTCATCTTCCATATTCTTAGATCTGATGGCCTTGTCTTTCTCTGTATGGCTAATGACACCTTCGGAAGTAAGCCATCGCTTGTAGATAGGAAATTAGATGAAATTCCACCAAAATTATTGGTTGTTTGAGATTTATGGCTTTTCAGTGATAATCTTCTAAGAAAATCGTTTGACTTAAGTTCTAAAATCCAGAATTCGTCTCTAGGTGCTGAAACAAGCCATGGATTAACTTTTGGATCGATATATCTTTGATTTGGTGTTGATGATTGGATATTAGGGAGGATTCCGTTTTCGTATTTGGAAGATATTCATATGAGGTTCATGAAGAACTACGGGAAAGTGGCACATAATGCTCCAGCTTATGCAATGAATGATGAATTCTCAAGGGTTTTGCATCAGCAGATGGAGTTCTTCTCTAGTAATACTAGTGCTGATACTCTCAATCGTGTTAGAGGAGAAGTCAGTGAGGTAAATTTTTACTTGATTGCTTATTAACTTTATATGATAACTGTGTGGAAAATGTGTTCTCACATTGTTTGTGTTGTTTCCTTTACAGATTCGATCGGTTATGGTAGAGAACATTGAGAAAATAATGGAGAGAGGTGATAGGATTGAGCTTCTTGTTGATAAAACAGCAACAATGCAAGATAGTTCCTTTCATTTCAGGAAACAATCGAAGCGCCTTCGCCGAGCTCTGTGGATGAAAAACGCTAAACTCTTGTAAGGATCTCTATAACTTTAGATTCTCTTAATATCTTCCGTTTTTGTGATAATGTGATACACTCATTGTTCATTCTATGTGGTTCAAAGTTCTAAGTTTCAGTTTGATGAAAGATAACACATTAACACGGCCGTAATTCCAGTTCTGAATACAGAAGTTTATTCTTTTTTTTTGTTATGTTTTGATGCTTTTTAAACAAATATGTTATAAATGTTTGGTGTTTGTATTTGACAGGGTACTGTTGACGTGCTTGATTGTTCTTGTACTCTACTTCCTAATCGCATTTTTCTGTGGAGGCATCACTATACCATCGTGCAGATCTTAATCTCTACAGCCTTATAAATGGTAATGATACTTCCAGAATTTTCTTGGGCGCATAACCCGAAACAGACCACTGTTTTTGTAAATCTTCTAGTCGCATGCTTCAATTTCGTTTTTTCGTACTATTGTGGAAAAAACTGTGAGTATTGAGGTTAGATGTCTTGATCCATCCTCGATTATGTAACTTTTGTAAATGTCAAAACGATAGAGATTAACTTGTCTTCTATATTTAATTACTTGAGTGAGTTTATTCTCTGTATTAAGTTTATTTGCTTTTTGGCTTTACGTTTCCTTCAACTGCACTTATTCTCAACTATTTTTCACATGTTAAATAGTTTAGGGAATTAAAAATTTACAAGACAATAACGTTGTAGAAGAAGAAAGACTGAGAACACAAAGTTGCTTTGAGAGAAATAAAATAAAAAATTGCCGATTTGGTCAACTCTTAACGCACACTACATACTCAAGTTCAGCTATATCCAGTTTCTATTTCCCTTTGAGATCATGAACCAAACAATTTCACAATTCCACTGTTCCCTCTAGCCCTTAATCCTCGAACTTGGGATGGATTGTGCAACAACTTTGTAGTTAGTCGTCTGGAAAGATGAACTGGAGATCTTGGTTGTCTCTGTAAACTTGAACCAAAGCTGCAGCTTTGTATACAAACAGACCAACCATGGCTGGAACTATCTGCAAGCCACAACCATCATCGTGGATAAAATACGCTTCAAACTTGTCAAGAACAAGCGAAAATATAGACTTTACTAAACTCTCAAACGCAGATAAATGTGTTTTTAGCATGTCAATGAATCTTCCTTTTTTGGTTTTTATGTCGGGTATTGTTTAAAGCACATGAAAGATTTCGATTTGTTTCGGTTTTGAGGTGGAGGCATAAGTTAAATAAGCATTTAAGCTACCTACCTGAAAGTCGAACAAGTCACTTTGGAGATACTTGTGAGAAAGCACCCATAAAGCATAAATGGCAGCTGGAATCACTAGACGTGGAGAAGATAGAGCCATGCCACTGCCCCTGATGGTCCTCTCTAAAAAGTCCTCAAGGTCTTCACTTCTAATCCCAATCCTGAGTTCCGAATATACAAAAGCAAGTTATGAGCAAAGAAAAACTATTCCATGGAGAAAGTCCCCAGGCTTATCAGACAACAACTTTTCTTTACTTTTTCGACTTTTTTTTAAGGAAGATATCAGGAACAGCTTCACGTGAAACACCATCAGCATATCCACACAAAAGCTGAAGGTATAAGCAACTGCACTGGAAGCAGATTTGGTTAGGAATATGCGAGTGGACAAGTAAGAATGTTGCAGAACTTATAAATTACAGATGTCAAAGTCTATTTTTCTACAACCGCTAAAATAGAGAATTAACCTGAAAAGAACTCCAACTGCATAACTGACGGCAGCCTGTTCAGATTAAACAATTTACTTTCAATCACAATATCTCATAAATAGTTAAATGGAGAAGCAGAGAGAAGCCATGGTAATGGTATAGACTAGTTAGAGCTTTGAGAGTTAGGAAATGCAAAAGCCACTATCAAAGTGTTTATAGCGCAGTTATGTACTCTTTATTATACAAAAAGATTGATTATGTTCTGAGTAACATAGTGGTGGCCTGTGGCCAACTGCGTATCTTCATCATCATCATCATCATCATCATCATCTTCTTTGCTTATCAAAGGAAAAAAATCAGTGATGAGAGAGTTTACCTGGGCTGATAAAGCTAGTAAGCAATATCCACTGCACCCAGTTCCAATTACAATTGACAGGTACATCAGTTCACGCTTCAGCTACAAAAGCAATCATAGCGAGTAAGACTGACAGCGTCCAAAATTAACCACTGGCATATCCGTGAACCGCTATTTTGCTAAATTATACTAATTTGACTGACATACTTATCAAGAAACATACTGAAAAGGAATAATCATACAGCTTCATATTTCAGAAAGTTCAGTTTCTTCCTTCGCTCACTGTCATCTCGTAATGCCTGCAATCAAACCCCAAAGAATTATGCGCAGATGGATAAACCGCAGCAGAATAATGAAATGAGAAGAAGGTCTGAAACGAAGACAGAGAACTAGAACATCCAAAAAGAGATGACACACCTTAGCTAAAGCTTTCTTATTAACAGGGGCGGAATCTCTTTCCCCAACAATCCATTCTTGAGTCGATTTGAGTTTCAAGAGACCACTCTCATCATCGTCTTCAGTATTAATCAAACTCTCCTGCATATAAATAACAAAGACATCAATATAGCAACTATACCAACCAAGACAATAGTTTCAAGTGAGATTATTTCCTCCATGAAAGCTATGATGTTTTTCTTAACAGTATTTCAAACATAGTTTGATCAAACCAAAGCACAAACCAGCATATATGATATATCCTAGAACTTGATCATGTAACCACAACTACTAATGAACAAATTAAAGAAACTAACCTAATTCATGATCATAATAAACCAAGTATCAATTACAATTTTGTGATTACCTGATTATCTAGTCCAGCAGTTGAAGAGGCTCCATTAGAATTCAGATCAAAAGATTCGAGAACTTCTCTCAACCAAAGTCTATCAGAAACTCTGGAAATGAAATCTCCATTTTCTTCTCTGTCTTTCAAGTACATTTGAAGAACATCCTCCTCCACAAGCTCACTCACTACAGAAACAGTAAAAAAAAAAAAAGAACATGAGATTTTCACAGAAGAAAGGAATTAGAGAAATTGGAGAAAATAATTTGAGGGAGATTCATTATAGAGATAAAACATTGTGTGAAAGAGAGAGAGATTGTGACCAGAGCGAGAAGCGGCGTTAAAGACGGACAAGCGTGGGGAATGCCTGTTCGGCGGTTTCTGTAGGAGATACGGCGGAGAAAGCCTCGTGTGTGGCGGAGGAATGGCGCCGCTAGAAAAACAAGCGGCGGCGAAAATCGAGAGAGTCTCCATGTGCGGGAGTGCCACGGCCTCTGGTTATAGAAGAAGTAGGAGCGAGCATAGCTTATCTGACTTTGATAGAATGAAAGAACGAAAGTTATAAAAAGAAGACCTCTTACTATTCATATATTTTAGTTGCACCCCTCAATTTCTTTTATTACTTTTAAGTCCTCAATTATGATATTCATGTAAAAACCAAAATTACAAAGGGTCACCTCTCATGCTAAATTTTTTTTCTTCTAATTGAAATTAAATAAAAAAATTTCAAAAAAAATAGAAGCAGAGGAATTATATTATGTTGGTTCAGTTTACTGCAAAAATAGAAATGAATTGAAATTATTATATTATGTTATATTCCTGACAAATATCGTGCAATGGAATCTTAAGTCGTCAATCTTATTTAATTATTAGAAGTGACGTATATACAACATTCTAGGAAAGCTTCTAAATTATAAACCAATCATATTACATTATTTCAAACTAGGAAAGTATCATAAATTACTTTCCCAATATCCCTCCCCCTCAAGATGGAGCATGTAAGTTTCGAATGCCCATCTTGGAATGAAAAACGTCAAATTCGGCTCGTCCTAATGCCTTGGTGAGTATATCCACTAGTTGTTCCCTCGTTGAGACATGCATTGGGCGGACCGTTTACTTCAGAAACTTATCTCTCACAAAATGACAATCAACCTCCAAATATTTTATTCTTTCATGGAAAACCGGATTATCACTTATATGAATTGCAGACTTACTATCGCAGTTGATTGTCATCGGTTCCTTGTGATCATAATCGAAGTCATTGAGCTGCTGCTTAATCCATATTAGCTCTTTTGTGATCGCATTGAGAGTTCTATATTCGGCTTCAGTTGAAGAGCAAGACACGGTATTTTTTCTTCATTTTCCATGAGATTGGAGAGTCCCCGAGCTGTATTATCCAACAAGTGAGAGACCGACGGGTTAGTGGACATGCTGCCCAATCGGAATCACATCATCCTGTAATCTGGAGAGTTGATGTTGCACTCAATATTATTCCTTGTCCAATAGTTCCCTTAAGGTATCAGACGACCTTAAAAGCGGCTTGCCAATGGTCTTTGGTTGGAGTCTTCATGAATTGTGATAGGATGTGGACGGAGTAAGCTAAGTCTGGCCATGTCGCAAGTAAATATATTAAACGTTCGACAAACCTTCAATATTTCTAGGGATCATCAAGTGCCACGACTGTTGACTTTGCAAGTGTGTGATTTTGTTCCATTGGTGATCCAACAAGCTTTGAGCCAAGCAGTCCCGTGTCTTGTAAAATATTGAGAGTATATTTCTTTTGACACAAGTAGATCCCGTCCTTATTCCTTGTGACTTCTAAACCCAAGAAATATTACAATTTTCCAAGATCTTTTATATGGAAACAAGCTGATAAATAGTTTTTGAAACTCTGTATTTCAACCGGCGAATCTCCTGAAATAATTAAGTCGTCAACATAAACAAGTAGACGGAGAGTATACGGTTTACCCTTGAGCACAAAGAGTGAGTAATCAGATCTTGTCTGAGTAAACCCATATCGGAGAAGAGCTTGAACCAATTTTGAAAACCAACACCGCGAAGCTTGTTTGAACCTATATAACAACTTTCAAAGGCGATAAACTCTTGAGTCATTCGGCGTTTGAAAACCTTGAGGGATTTTGACATACACTTCGTCTTGTAAATCACCATGAAGAAAAGCATTATGAACATCCATTTGATGGATTTCATGATCGCTTTTTGCTGCAAAGTCAAGGAACATGCGCACCATTGTCATCTTTGTGACATGAGAGAACGTTTTAGTGTAATCGACTCCCTCTTTTTGATGATTTCCAAGTACAACCAAATGCGCTTTATAGCGTTCCAGAGATCCATCAGTCTGCAATCTGACCGCATATACCCATTTTGTTCCCAGAGCTCTTTTGCCAAAAGGTAATGACATTAGATCCCATGTGTTATTTCTCTGTAAAGCATCCATCTCATTACTCATCGCTTCCCGCCAAACATCGTGAGACATCACTTCTTTAATGAACGAGGTTCAGATTGAGTTATAAGAGTTGCCATGTAGCAACGATGCATAAGAGGAAACTTGTCATAAGACAGAAAATCAGTGAGTGGATACTTAGTACCTTGTTCGAGCTGATTGGAAACTGTTGGGGAGAGAGAGAGGTGAGTGTAATGTAGCTGAGCCAACAATGTAATCATTGAGATGAACATTACGGGTTATTTGACGTGGAGGTAGTTCTTGGGCTGGAACAGCCTCTGTTTGCTGGCATCTTCTTCATGTTGGATGGGCTCGGAAACCACAACAGGTGGTATTATCTCGGAATTTATCACACCAGGCTCATCTAATTCATGTGTCGGAGTTAGACGTGGAGAAGGGGCTGGTGTTAGATCATCATCACTTGTGGACACCGTAAACACATGTGGTGGTGTCATGTTGTAACTTGTCTCGGGTGATGGAGCTGTAAGGTTAAGAGGGAAAACGTCCTCTTGAAATATCACATCACGAGAGACCAAAAAATGTTTAGTGTCTAAATCTAGCAATCTCCAGCCCTTCTTACCATAAGGATATCCAAGGAAAAGACATCTTCGACTTCGCGTAACAAACTTATCGTGTCGGTTTTGGATGTTATAAGCATCTACAAGACATCCAAATACTCATAGATGAGAATACGAAGGAGGTTTCCCATAAAGTTTATCGAAAGGAGTAAGACCGTTCAAAACCGAAATGGTGTTCTATTTATAAGATAAGAAACCGTTAGTATACATTCTCCCCAATATTCGATGGGTAAATGTTCTTGAAAGCGTAAAGCTCGAGCTACGTTGAGAATGTGACGGTGCTTTCGTTATGCTCTTCCATTCAGTTGGGGGGGGGGTATACACACAAGAGGTATCATGGTGAATGCCTTTGTCTCGGAGAAACAGAGCAAGGAGATTGAATTCGGTACCATTATCCGTTTGGATTCTCTTTACCGTTTTCGAGAATTGAAGTTCTACCATTGCAATGTATTTCTTTATATATTAAGGTACTTGGGATTTGTTTGCCATAAGAAATAACCATACATCCCTAGAGTTGTCATCGACAATGGTCAAGAAGTATTTGGAACCACAAAACGCGGTAGTTCGGTATGGTCCCCATATATCGATATAAATCAATTCAAAAATCTCATTTGCATAACTAGAACTGTATGAAAAAGACTGTCGGGTTTGTTTAGCCCTGAGGTAGACATCACAATGTTGAAATACATTAGGAATAGAAGATAAAATTGAAGATCCTTGAACTATTCCTGTTACTCGTGCTGAAGGGTGGCCTAGACGTCTGTGCAATATCTCTGCTTCAACTGAAACCAACGTATGACAGACTACTAGAGACGAACAACACAAAATCGGTAAAGCCCTTCTCCCTGTCTCTCACCCGTTCCAATCAACATCCTCGTTATACAGTCTTGTAAATACATGAGCTTATCAGTTATTTGACCAACGACATAATTTTCAGTAAAAAGCTGGCCTAAGGAAATCAAATTCAAATGAAAACCCTCAATGTGATAAACATTTTGAAGAAACAGAGAATCTGTTAAGAAGGCATAGCCTTGTGTGGATGAGATCACGTTTTCTCGAGCCGATAAACGGACCGAGACTGGAGCAACACAACCTTTTTGTTCAAGAATATCTGAACAGCCCTTCATATAATGAGTTGCACCAGTATCCAATATCCACACATGTTGAGCATTCTTACCATTGAGGAGATCATTTGTCTTGTCGTTGTTTATCACGTTTTGAATTAGACGACATTGATCATCGGTTATACCCGTCAAGCCTTCATGATCTTTATCAGCCACAAACGAGCTTGAGGCAAGAGCCGCAACATTAGCATTCACAACTTGAGAGACATTAACCTTCGGGCGTGGTCGTTGTTGGGTTATAGTTGAAGCTTGTCTAGTATGTGGTATCTCACCCCACCATTCCGGAAA
Organism: Iberis pinnata; assembly: GCA_900406425.1. Lineage (NCBI taxonomy): Eukaryota > Viridiplantae > Streptophyta > Magnoliopsida > Brassicales > Brassicaceae > Iberis > Iberis pinnata. Next base: position 19,344 of record OVBE01001417.1, on the reverse strand, counting down.
CCCAATCACCTTAAAGGATCATGAAGCTCCATGTCCCATTCTATTACAAACTGTGCATTTGCGTGATGGATCTTTGTTTACTGGTCCATTCTTTGACAATTGGATTCGCTGGAAATTAGTGGCTGCTGTATTGATTTGGGTTGCAAAACTCATAACAGAAACATCATTGGTAGTGGCCGAATGCAGAGTTTCATTTTGAGCCACCGTTTGATAGATCGTGTCGAGGTCCGGCATTGGGGAAATCGCACAAATCTGGGTTAGAGAAAACACCATGGATTGCGTCATCTAAACCAGGCACAAAATCATGAATATGCAGCGTCTCTATTTCTTGTTTGCGAGCCGTGTTTAAGTCACACGTACATTGACCGCAGCTGCACCTCTTTGTAACCATACATCCAGAGATTGAATCCCATATCTTTGTGAGCTTGCCAAAATATTCATCCACTGTGGCACCGTTTTGTTTACAGTTTGCAAGACTGTTCTGTAATTGCTAAAGTCGTGCCCCGCTTTTAAGCGAAAATCTCTTTTTAATAATATCCCACAGCTCCTTTGCCACTTCTCTAGTTGATATAGTGGATCGGAGTTTGGGATCAATTGTTTGTTTGATCCATCCCACCAAGAGGTGGTTATTAGCAGTCCAACCTTCGAGTTCTGGTGTAGAAGCATGTTGCGAGATTATTCCATCAAGGAAACCAAATTTTTTCTGGGAACCCAACGCAATTCGCAAGTTAAGTGTCCATTCATCGTAATTAGATCTATTGAGAAGAGGCTGGGAAATTATTGCTCCTGGATTATCATTAGATAAAAGATCATAGGAGGAAATTGTTTTATAATTAATTGACATTGCCGAGAGGCTTCAAGTGTCGATGAACAGAGAAGAGAGATTGGGAAAAAAAATCGATGAAGAATCGTGCGAATTGCGAGGCCAAAATTCTCAGATTTGTTCGTGCTCTGATACCATGATAAATATCGTTCAATGGAATCTCAAGCCGTCAATCTTATTCAATCATTAGAAGTGGTTTATATACAACATTCTAGGAGAAGCCCTAAATTATAAACCAATCAAATTACATTATTTCAAACTAGTAAAGTATCCTAAACTATTTCCCCAATAGTTTCTAATCTTGTGTGCTTTACTTTAACAAAACAAGCAAACTAGAAAAAAATGCCACTATTTCCCATGAAAAGGAATTAAAATTTTCCATTTGTCTCTTTCCAATATTTTTTAACAAAAAAAATTGTAGAGTTAATTTCGTAAATGATAGGAATATAAGTACCATTGTGGCATTTAAGATTAATATATAAACTGACTGCGAAATTATTAAACGAGGCGTTGCAAACTCAGAGAGCTCAATCGCTTCTGTCGCCGTCGTAGTCGGAGAACACAGCAAAGACCTAGCGATCAACGTCGAAACTCGAGAAAGACACAGTAACATTCGACGGAGATGGAGAAAGTGAAGATTGAAGAAATTCAGTCCACTGCTAAGAAACAGCGAATTGCTACTCACACCCATATCAAAGGTCTTGGCCTCGAGGTTCGTTCTTCTCTCTCCCCACGTATATCTCTCTTTGACTCTACTATGTTGCAATAGTCTGCTTGTATTGCTCAGAGTTTTCTCGCTGGGGTTTAGGGTTTAAAGCTATATTCTTTTTAGGGTTTTTAAGCTAATTGCTTCATGTGATAGTCTCCGAGACTCTTCAACTTTAGCATTTCACTCTGATGTTACTGATAGTAAGCTCACAACCACATCTTGATTGCTAATGCTGTGTATCCTCTTCTAGCCGACTGGAATTCCTATACCATTGGCGGCTGGATTTGTGGGTCAGCTTGAGGCTAGAGAGGCAGCTGGTCTTGTAGTTGACATGATAAAGCAGAAGAAAATGGCAGGCAAGGCTCTTTTACTTGCCGGACCTCCTGGAACTGGTAAAACGGCATTGGCTCTTGGAATATCACAAGAGTTGGGAAGTAAGGTAATTTCAGATATCTCCATTTTGCATCTTTATTGTTCCATGTTTCCACATGGCTTCACCAGAGTATGGCTACATGGTTTGAAGGTTTTGTTAGTTACTTTTAGTTTATGTTATATGGATTGTTTCTTGTTTGCAGGTTCCTTTTTGTCCAATGGTTGGATCTGAAGTTTACTCATCAGAGGTTAAGAAAACTGAGGTTCTCATGGAAAATTTTAGACGTGCCATTGGGCTACGTATCAAGGAAACCAAAGAAGTTTACGAAGGGGAGGTGTGTTGCTATTTCAGTTTCTTGTGTTGTGACTTGTGCAGCAGTAATCAGTCCTTTTAGTCAAGTTTTTGCTTTTGGATTCTTAATTTGTTTCCCTTGATTTCTAGGTCACGGAGCTGTCCCCGGAAGAAACTGAAAGTAGTACTGGAGGCTATGGTAAAAGCATCAGTCATGTTCTCATTGGACTCAAGACAGTCAAAGGAACCAAACAACTGAAGTTGGATCCTACTATATATGATGCATTGATAAAGGAAAAGGTTAGTTGTTTGACTTCTTGGCAGCCATCTGGTATTGTTTTCATCTGTTTGGCTTCCACAGTGATTCAAACTAATATTTTTGCTACAAATAACCATGTGGTTGAGTCCGGAAAGTACTTTCAGTGAAGTTACTGATTACTTTATTGACCTGATCGTTTCTTGTTATATTTACTGTTTCACTCTCAGGTAGCTGTAGGAGATGTTATATACATTGAAGCAAACAGTGGTGCTGTCAAACGGGTCGGTAGAAGTGATGCTTTTGCCACTGAATTTGATCTAGAAGCAGAAGAATATGTTCCACTTCCAAAAGGAGAGGTTCACAAAAAGAAAGAGATAGTGCAGGTTTACCTTCTACTATCTTTTGTTTTCGCAAGAAGTCTTCTTTCCATGCTTCTTTGTCAGTTATTGCCTTTTGCGATTAGTTCAACGTATGTGTGTTTCTATGTAACGTTGGTCCAGAGTTTCTTGTGACTACTTTTTAATAAACTAGGAATTATACTTTTAACATAAGCAAGAACCACATCTTTCTTTCATGGTAGCCTCTAAAATTTTCTTGACTATGGCTAGGATGTCACACTTCAAGATCTGGATGCTGCGAATGCTCGACCTCAAGGGGGACAGGATATACTTTCCTTGATGGGACAAATGATGAAACCCCGGAAGACTGAGATCACTGATAAGCTTCGACAAGAAATTAACAAGGTGAATTTAACTAGAACCTGGTTGATTTTTCTAATCTTGCTAGCGTCTTGTAAAATATAGTATCATATGGTATCTATATGCATGATTGCAGGTCGTGAACCGTTATATAGATGAAGGTGTAGCAGAGCTTGTTCCTGGAGTTCTATTTATTGATGAGGTATTTTTGTAAATAAGTTTTCTCATCCACCCATGTTGATCTTACTCAATACTCAGGAGCAGTAATTTAACTATGTTATACTACAAAAATAAACTTCAGGTTCATATGCTTGATATGGAATGCTTTTCATACTTAAACCGTGCTCTTGAGAGCTCGTTATCTCCAATAGTGATATTTGCTACAAATAGAGGTGTTTGTAACGTAAGGTGAGGAGAAACACTAGACTTTGGCACATCGATTATCATATTTATTCTTTGGAATTCATGTGAGTTTAAGTTTAGATTGATTTAATACTGTGATTCACTTTATTTGCAGAGGGACTGATATGCCAAGTCCCCATGGAGTTCCTATTGACTTGTTGGATCGGTTGGTCATTATCCGGACCCAAATCTACAATCCTTCTGAAATGATACAGGTTACTTGTCACATTTAGATTTTTCGTTACCGGTAAATTAAAGGCAATTCTAAAAGATTTGTAATGTGGCCAGATTATAGCAATTCGTGCGCAAGTGGAAGAGCTTACTGTGGATGAAGAATGCTTGGTCCTCCTAGGGGACATTGGGCAAAGAACATCCCTAAGGTTCAAGACTATAATATCGCTATTGTTTCTTTCCTTTGCAAGATTTTTGATCTTAATCTCTAAACCTTTGTTGTGCTTTCCTTTACAGGCATGCAGTTCAGCTTTTGTCTCCTGCCAGCATCGTTGCAAAAATGAATGGACGTGACAGTATTTGCAAGGTACTTTTTTGTGAATGTTAGAACAATGATAAACCGATGAAACTTCATGTTGTAATTTTACATATTTGATTTTTCTTGGTATATCGACTTTTGACAGGCTGATATAGAGGAAGTGACATCACTCTATCTAGACGCTAAATCTTCAGCAAAGCTTTTACACGAGCAACAAGAAAAATATATCTCATAAGAACACACTAATTGAATGTTTTATCGAAAGATCTCATTTTTTGTTGCTTCTCCCAGCTATTATGTAATGTTAAGACATAGAAAAGACTAACATTAAGAGGTGTTTTGACTCGAGTGTAATCTTTGGATTTGTCATTCTAAGCCATTTTAATGTACTACCGAATTGACTTATTTAATTCATGATAATCACTTTACTTGAGTATTGTATGCTTGGTTCAGTCTTTTGAGGTGGTTACATTGATTGGGTTTTATCGATAACAAGTAAATTTGGGTGTTCTTGGTTCTCTTAATAATATTAAGGTTCGATATATTAACAATAGAAAACTCTGGGGGCTTCTCTGTAAAAACCTTCACAGTCGAGAACAGAGAGTCAAAGACTCAAGTCTTACACTAGGGTTCTAATGGTAAGAGACTGAACAAAAAGACTAGGGTTTAGTTACAAGGAAGAAGACGAAGACGGCGATGAAATCGTTGACCGTTGAGCAAGTTCTTGAAGAGAAGAAGACCACTGATCTCGATTCCGTCAAGGAACTCAATCTTGGCCACAGAGCTCTCACAGACGTGGGTTTTGTTTCTGTAAACTCTGTTCCCATGAGAATTTAAAAAACAAAACCCTAATTTTGTATATTGATGTATATAGGTGTCTTGTTTGAGCAAGTTCAGAAACTTGGAGAAGCTCGATCTTCGTTTCAACAATCTCACTGATCTTCAGGTTACCATTTACTCTCATAGGAGAAGCAAAAACGAAAATAGAAACGGCACCTTTGCTCCACCATATTGATTTACAATCTCATGTTTCATTGGATTTAGGGACTGAAGTCTTGTGTAAATTTGAAATGGCTATCGGTTGTGGAAAATAAATTGCAGAGCTTAAATGGAATCGAAGGACTCACTAAGCTTACAGTAAGTGGGCTCTGTATCTTTCAATTATCTTCTAAGTTTTGCTATTTCCATGGTTAAGCTTCTGCTTAATTTGATTGTTGCTTTCAGGTGTTTAATGCTGGAAAAAATAAACTCAAATCCATGAATGAGATATCTTCTCTTGTGAATTTGCGAGCTTTGATTTTGAATGGTAAAATTATAAAACACAAATCACGTACTACTGATGATTACCCTTTTATTCCTTACTTATTTCAATTCTTGCAGACAATGAAATCTCCTTGATTTGTAAGCTGGATACATTACAAGAGTTGAATAGTCTCGGTATGTTCTTACTTCATTAGATGAATATGTCAATATTTGAATGTTATCCAATTCCGTCTACTTGAGTTTCTATGTGTTGTTATGGATTGATGCAGTTCTTTCTAGAAACCCGATCAGCGAAATTGGTGACTCACTTTCCAAGTTGAAAAAACTCTCAAAAGTAAGCTTCGAGTTTTCTCATGTTTATGAATCAAAACTGTAATGATCCTTGTCTAATCTATAGTTTCAGATTTCTTTGTCTGACTGTAGAATAAAAGTTATTGGGTCTTCTCTCAAGTCATGCCCTGATTTGAAAGAACTTCGACTTGCCAACAATGAAATTAAGGTGACCTTTCTTACACAAGATAGATAGTCTACCGCGGCCTGTTCGACAATCTTTTGTTTATATTGCTAATAACTCTAAAATGTTCAGACCCTCCCGGCAGAACTTGCTCTCAACAAAAGACTACTGAATTTGGATGTGGGAAACAATATGATTACAAGTCTCTCTGGTTTAGAGGTAATTGTATCCATTCACCTTATCTAGCTTGTGATAAATTTCGGCGGTGGATCTAATAATAAATCATCATATCTGTGTGTCCCCAAAATTTATAGGTGGTGGGTAAATTGTCTTGCTTACGGAACTTGAATATTCGAGGAAACCCGATCTCTGATAATGAGAAGTCAGCTAAGAAGGTATAACTACTTTTTAATTTTTATGCTTCTCTTGCCATTGTGATTATCTACCTTATCTGTGTGGGAAAATCGTATAAGAAGGAGAAACTACATTTTAATATTGCAGGTGAGAAAGTTGCTCCTCCCTTCAGTGAATGTATTCAACGCTATACCTTTAGAGAAAAGATCGAGGAATGAAAAACATGTCCGATTTGATACCGGTGATGAAACCTTTGATGCTCATCACAACAAATCAGCAGAAGAAGAACAATCCAAAGAAGATCGAAAAAGTAAGAAAAGCTCCAAGAGAAACAAGTTGGAAGAAGCAGAAGAAGCTGATGATGATCAAAAGAGCAAGAAGAAGAAGAAGAAGTCTAAGAGCAATCCAGATGTCGATCAAGTTCAAACAGAAAAGAAGGAAGAAGATGAACAGAAGAAAACCTCTGGTAACAAAGGTGATGATGTTGCTGAGAAGAAACAGAAAAGAGCTAAGCCAAAGAATGAACTCGATGCTATCGATGATGCTGAAATCTCTTTCGCAGAGATCTTTTCTGGGGACAATGTGTCAAAGGGTTCTGGAGATGGTATTGAGAAGAAGAGAAGCAGCGCGAGAGAGACTGGATTGGTGAGAGTGATAGATAACAAGAAGAAGAAGAAGAAAACGGGAGAGAACCAAAGCAGGAGTGTAGGGATTGAGCTTCCAAAAGAAGTTGAAATCGGGTTGGGAGGAGAGTCAAAGTGGGAGTAAACCGGAAAACCGAAATCCGGTTGTGCAAGAGAGGAACTGAGTATTCACACTTTAGAAAGAAAAGAACAGTTTTTACTAAAACATCCAACGGCAAGATAGAGGTATTTTGATGTACTTTAGGAGAGTAATAGAAGAAAAAACACAGGTTTAGCGATTTTGATCCTTTTTAAAAAAATGGTCTTTGCTTGGGTAGGATTTTGAAACTTTTCTCAGAACCTTTTGGTTAACATATTCGTTACGATCTTATAAATGATTTTATAAAAAGCTATGTTAACGGCTAATCAACATTTATCACCAAAATAAGAGGCTTGAATGTTAGCAGTGAGAATTTTTGAGAAAAAAGGAGCTCGATAAAGGTCCCACCGAGACTTGAACTCGGGTTACTGGATTCAGAGTCCAATGTCCTAACCACTAGACCATGGGACCATCTTGCTATTGTGTATTAGATGAACTTTATTTATCTGCATTTTATACAAAAGAAAAATCAGAGGAAGATAATTTATTTTCTTTTTTGCAAGAAGAACAAATCCTCAGACGTATAACGTATTATTTAGTGTACAAAAAAAGAGGTTAGAAGTACACAAATGAATATTGAAAATAAAATAGCTTCTAAGGAGTTTTATTGTACAAAAGAAAATAAGTTTTAAACAAAAATAATAAGAGCAAATTGATGTAAAGTTGATATATCATAAATAATAGAAAAAGTTGTCAACACTATTCTCATACCAGTGATGTAGTTAGAAAACTACCTTCTAAAACCACAAAAGTATGATCTTATTAGGCATATTACATATAATATGTTTTAAAACTGTGATCTTTTATAAAAGAGAATTTGTATTATTTTTTTGTGGGCTTATATGATATTTTTATGATTGATTTGAATGTATCTTTTGTTGTGGTAATTTTTGATCCTTTTTTTTGTCATCATATAAAATTTTAGAAACCAAGCAAAAGAACGTTTGATATACAAAAATTAAAGAAAACAGAGGAGATAGACATAATAAAAAGAAAACAGAGAGGAGGTAAGTTAAAACGAGGAGAGAGTTAAGTAGAGAACTGAGCTTCCTCCCAAATAGACTGAGCTAACCACGAAGGTCCGTTTCTTGCTATATAGGATTGAACTCTACCATCTCTCAAAACACTGGATGAAATTGCAGATGCCACTTTGTTTGTTGAGAAGTACTCGTACATCCAAAGAGAGTTAGAAAAGATCCCTAAAGAACAGAGGATTTCTTCTAGTTGGAACTGGAATCTAGGTCAATCTCTGGGATTCAATAAAACTTCATAAAGATCTTTACAATCGATGGCTAAGATCATTTTAGCTCCTTGGAAAGAATGGAGACAGTCTAAGGCCCATCATAGACTAGAGATCATTGCTTGGAAATGAGATGGGCTTGTGTCTGGTGCACTTCTTCCGTGGAGCAGAGGTCTATACAGATGATTAAGAACAATCCAAGAGGAGCCAATAAAAGGAGACTCTTTTTTCCATGAGCAGCCAATGTTACACTTGATGTATCCTGAGGGTGGAGGTTTCCAACATTAGGGAATTTGCAGGGACGATAACTGTATTGCCTCTGATATTTCTTCTTCCTTTCCTTGAGCTTGGAACCATTCCAAAGCTTCTGATTGTGCTCTTAACAGCACATGATCTGGAACAAAAGGTTCACCATTAAACACAAAATTCTTTCTTCCCTTCCAGATTTGCCAAAGGATCCATGGCCAAGGAAGTTTCGTTATGTCTGCAATGTGAGGCTCTGTACTAACGGATAGGAGATAGGCTAAGTTTGAGTACAAAGAGGTGAATTAAAAGCCTGAGTCACAGTGGGGTAGCTTGGCAAGAAGCCACACGTGACTTGCACCAGCACAGACAAAAAGAGTGTGGTTTATTGATTCCACCTCAGAGTTACATAAGCTGCAGAGAGAATTTACTTGAAAGCTTTTGGATCTCAATCTCTTTGTTATTGCTATTGCTCCTACGATCACCTTCCAAAGAAAGATTTTAATCTTAGGTAAAGTTTTTATGCGCCAGACTGCAGTTTTCAGAGAGTCCAAGGATGGTTGATCAAAAGTGATAATCGGGTCTGCCTCATAGGCTAACTTGACTGCCAACTTATAACCACTATGTGTTGTGTATTTATCACTCTTCGTTTGAAACCAGACTTCTCTGTCAGGTTTTTGGTAAGCCGGTTTGATTTGGAGAATGGTTTTGGCATCATATTGGGTGAAAAGCTCTCGGGCCAGGGAAAAATTCCAGGTTTTAGTAAGAGGATTCAGCAAGTCTGCAACACGTAAAAGGACATTAAACCGATCATTTGGATTGAATGGGGCTCGTGGTGGGTTGAGGGGTAACCATTTGGCTGTCCAAACATAGGTATTAGAGCCATCATCTATGACCCTAAATAGACCTTTGGAAAGAAGTTCTCTGCCTGTTAAAATGCTTCTCCAGGCATAAGAAAGACTTTTTCCCATACCTGCTAGAAGGAAATTTTTACAGGGGTAATATCTACTTTTGTAAAACTTTGCTAACATACTTGAAGGCGAGTTTAAAAGACGCCAGGCCTGTTTTGCAAGAAGCGACTGGTTGAACTTAACAATGTCCTTAAAGCCTAAGCCACCTGCAGACTTTGGACAGCAAATAGAGTCACATGGCAGCCAGTAGATAGGCTTTTTTGCCTTGCTTAGTGTTCCACCAAAAATCCATCATATCACTATTCATCCTATTAGTTAGAGATTTAGGAATTTCAAAATAGGACATTGCATAAACAGGGAGTGCCATGACAATGGATTTCAGAAGTATTTCCTTACCTCCCTACGAAAGATGTCGAGCATACCAGCCCTGAATTCTGTTTTCCAAATTCTCAGTAATAAACTGGAGCAGGTCCTTTTTCGAGCCACTGAAGCACTCCGGGAGGCCCAGATAAGTGCCGGCTCCACCTTCCTTGTGAATTCCCAATCTGTCTTTAATTTGATGCTTTAAAGTAACCTCGATCTTGTCCCCGAAAGTTACATATGACTTTTGGAAGTTAATTAACTGTCCTGAGGCTTCACCGTAGGATCTCAAACAATTAACAATTGCAGAACATTCTTGTAAGTCAGCTCGGCATAGGAAAAGGCTATCATCGGCGAAGAGTAAGTGATGGATACTCAGACCTTTAGGTACTAGAGAGATACCGCAAATATGCCCTTGATCTTCTGCTCTATTCAAACTCTGAACCAGAAATTCTGAACATAAAATGAATAAGAAGGGAGAGAGCAGGTCTCCCTGTCTTAAGCCTCTCTCTGGCTTAATGAAACCATGTTCTTATCCATTAAGGATGAAGAAGTATGTAACAGTTGAAATACAAGTCATAATCCATGAAATCCATATTGGATCAAAGCCCAAAGTTGTTAAAACTTTCTCAAGAAAGCTCCATTCCACCCGGTCGTACTCCTTTGACATGTCGGTTTTAATGGCTATATGAGTTTCTCTGCATAAAGGATTTGTTCTGAGACCATGGATAGCTTCGTGCACCAAGAGGATGTTGTCAGATATAAGGCGATTAGGCACGAAAGTCCCTTGAGTCTCAGAGACAATTTGCGACTGAAAAGGCTTCAATCGATTGCATAAGATTTTTGATAAAACCTTATATGGAACCGAGCAGAGGCTAATCAGCCTTATCTCCGACATATGCTTGGGTACAACCACATTTTGAATAAGTGCTATCAGAGTATAATTCCATTCAATAGAAAAATATCCAGAGACAAAAAAATTGTTGATTTCTTTTAATAATTGCTCCTTGATTAACAACCAGTATTTTTGGTAAAACAGGCTAGTCATACCATATGCCCCAGGAGATTTCCTCGGGTCAATGTTAAAAATAGCCTGTCTCACCTCCTCTTCAGAAACTGCAGCAGTCAAACGTTGATTCATGCTGGGAGAAACTCGTGGAGTGATTACTGAGAAGAGGGAATCTGTTTGAATAGGGTTTGTACTCGTGAAGAGTCTGCGAAAGTATGAAGAAGCAATCTCTCCTTTTGATCCCTCTTCAAAGTTTTCAATCCTGTTATCATCACAAAAGATCTGAATTCGGTTTCTTGATCTCTGATTTTTGACACTTCTGTGAAAGAAACGAGAATTATGGTCACCCTCTTTTAACCATCTGTCTCGACTTCTTTGCTTCCAGTAAGTTTCCTCTGCCGAATAAGCCTCATTAATCTGGTGTATGAGATTTTGCATTAGTGATCTACTAGGAAATTCCTTGGAGGATTATGTATCGAGCTCTCTACGTAGAAGGTCAATACGATGAAAAGGGTTTTGTGGATTACTCCTCTTCTAAACAGATAAACATTGCCTACATTCTGCCACTCTCTCATAAATACTGCAATTTTCTCCTTTAAGCTTCCAATGTTGATCGATAATAGCAGCAGTACCAGGCGTGGAAAGCCATTGACGATCAAAAATAAATTTACCTTTGAAAGGGTGATTTTCAAAGGCACATTTAAGAATGAAGGGACGGTGGTCTGATTCCACTCTATCGTAGAATTGGACATGGCTACGAGGGAATAGGTTGAACCAATCCGAGTTACCAAAAGCACGATCCAATCGACTTTGAATCCACATATTATTCCTATATCCCGCCCATGAGAAACGATTTCCGGAGCTGTTAATCTCCGTCAATTGACAAGAGTTGATTGTATTCCGGAACCCCATAAAATTCTCTCCTCTCTTGTCGGACCTCCCAATTTCTCTGTATTGTCCAGAATATCGTTAAAGTCACCTAACACAACCCATGGTAATGCTCTGTTATGTCCCAAATATAACAGTTTTTCCCATGAACGGTTTCTCAAATTATTAACTGGTTCTCCATAGACGAAGGTGAAGAAGCAAACAATAGAGCCCATCTGAATTTTTGTATCAGTATACCTACGATCTGTAAAGATAATATTGATCTTTATATTGTTCTTCCACATCAAAGCAAGCCCTCCACTCAGGCCCTGAGGATCCACTGTAAACAGATGATCATAGCCAAGGCCTCTTTGAATATTCTCCAAAACGGTTGATGAGTTTTTTGTTTCATGAAGGAATATTATATCAGGAAAATACACCCGGCGCAAATTCCTGAGACGGCGAACTGTCGGGTTATTCCCTAGATCTTGACAGTTCCAACACATTATACTCATTTGGACATAGGCGGGGTGAGCGAATAATCCTGCTCACCTTGCGCCTTTGGAAAGGAAGAAGAAGTCAATTGTGGTATATGAACTGTCTTCTTGGTTGGGGACTCATCCATTACAGAAACATCACCAATCCGTTTTCGTTTGTAGCAAAGTAAATTCTCCTAAAGAATTTCTGAGATAACAACCCCTGATTTCCGGGATCTTTCAACCAAAACTGAAGAAATCGAAGGAGAAGATTGAAAGAGTGCCTGATTATACAGAGCTTTATGGGTCTATTTATTTGGCATTTTCCTTTAAGTTTTACCGTGGGCTGAAGTCCCGTATAATACTAGTTCTGATGAACATGTATTAAAGACCGACGGACTACCCATCGAAGTAAAACCTAGTTCGAATTGTTGAACTTCAGCAAGAGTAGTAAAAGTTAATATCTTGAATAATTGCAAATGTGTATTGACATTTTGTCAATTCCTCCATGTGATTTTCGAGTAGTAGTCAAGGACTTGAAAAGATAAAGATAGTAACAGAGTAGGACCCATTTTAATCAAAGCCGTTAATCTCTGTTTTATTTTTCTTACATAATCGTGGGGCCCTATTAGCCTCACAAATTTTAAATTGGTAAATATCTATAGTTTATAAAATAGGGGTTAAAGGATCTGGAGGAGGGATTTGATTAGACAGAGAGAGAAGGCATCTCTTGGGATGTTCCATCAGCATGTGCCTGTCTTTCATATGCCAAACACAATCATCCAATTTCTTTTCTCAATATTCTTTTTAAATCATATTAATTCTTTTATTTGCATTGGTTTTTTTTGTTTCTATAATATTTGATTGGATAGTAATTGTTAAGGGACTTCGGATAGTAATTGTTAAGAGACATTTCACGAAATACCATAAACATTAGGGTTTAGATAAATATATTTACACACTTTCAAATGTTTTAACGTTATTATTGAATTGTTTTTCTCTTCCCAAAAATATCATAAACATAAAAATTAAATTTTAAAGATTTATGATTTAACTTTTAGAATTTACTAATTAGAGTCTAGTTTTTGGAAAAAAAAATTTGGTTTTGGAATAAATTAAATATTTTAAAACTTTAATAAATTTATGGTATTTTGGAAAAAATAAATATATTTTGTGATACTTTTTAGAATAATTTAAGAATATATGATATTTTTGGACCGCACTTATTTTTGTGGTGTATTTGAGAATCTTATATCTTAAATCATTTGAATATGTCACCATATTAATGTTTGTCAAATTTTTTAAAACAATTTCTATCGTTTTCTTTTATATAATCTAAGAGGATTTAGGAGTCGATATCATAATATATTTATAGTAAAATACTTTTAAATAATTTATTTATTATATTTAAATAAATTTAAAACGTGATATCATCTTTTAACGGATACAATTTTTAAAAAATAATAATTCAAAACCTAAATCAAATATGACATTATTTCTCAAGTGATAACCACAAGGTCATCATGTCTTAGTTTTTTTTGTTGTTGTCAATAGTCGACCATTAATTTTGAGGATATAGCTGTCGATTCATAACCATGTAAAACTCTAAACTAAAACCCTGTTTAGTAGACTTTTTGAAAGTCTTAATGACTTATATAGACTTGTTTAGAGTGTAGTAAATTTATTAAATTTGATAGATTATTTTCTCTCTTTTTGGACTTAATTATGTATTGTTTTTAATATATTGATATTGATGAAAAATAGTTTTGGTAAAATGATTAAAAAATTATTTTCTTAATGAAGTTTTACTCTGTAACATAGTGTTTTCCTATAAATTAAAAATTAATTATTAATCTATTAAATGTAATAAAAATTTAGAGAAAATTAGGTAATAGGGTATTTAAAAGTTTTATAATTTGCTAAAAATATACTTTATAAAAGTCTTTGTATTTATGTATTTTTTCGTTTCGTGAATAATAAATTGTCTGTGAATGATGAATATGATGAATATGATGAATGTGAATTGTTTATATAAATGATGAATTGTCTGTGTGAACGATGAATAGTTCATGTGAATGAAAAATAACTATTTTTCAAATAAATTAAAAAACAAAAATAACTATTTTTGAAATTAAAAAATAAAAAATACCCAATATACAAAATTACTCAAAAATTTATTATATTTGCGCAATTGAAAAAACCTCGGTTCATGTATGTACAATGAACAATGCTGCAAAAACAATTCACTTAGCTTTTGCCAATTTAGACAAACAAAACACATATCTCTCTCTATTTCCATCCTTCATCTTCCTCTACATATCTCTCTCTCTTCTCCCAAGAAATAACACAATTTCCAATATTCAAAATTTCAAAGCTCTCTTTTTCAACCTCTCCAAAGGAATCAAGATATTACTATTTGCTTTGCTCTTTTTCTTCTTCTTGTAGAATAGACTTTACTACACTAATAAGTAATATCTTCACAGACAAAGCAAAAGTAGAATAACAAGAAGAAACAACAATCTTAACTTTCTCTTTTTGTATTCTCTCTCTTTCACTCACTTTAAAAGTCTCTTAAGAGATTCAAAAACAAAATCTTCAAGATACAATTTTGTTTCTGATTTGCTTTTAACTAATTTATGGAACGTAAGAGAGGATGCAAGATCAGGAAGAGAGGTTGTTCTTCCTCTTCTTCTTCTTCTCTTGCTCGTCGTAACAGCTTCAAACGCGTTATTTTCTCCGGGAAATTAACCGACGGTGGTTCAGTAACTCCGGTTAAGTGCATCTCCGCCGCTAAAACTCCTGTTCTCTTATCGATCTCACCGGAAAATCTCTCTATAGATCAATTTCAGAAAGGTTGCGTCTCGGCCAGGAAGCTAGCTGCGACTCTCTGGGAAATCAGCGACGATACAGATCCTCCTGTTAAATCCGACAGAGATTTCTTGAGAAGCAAGAAACCTTCAAGAAACAGAGCAAAGAAATCAACTAAAATCTCTTCCGTTGATTTCCCGCCAAATATATCCGATCCGATTTCCCGTCAAGCCTCAAAGGTTAGGGTTTGCTTCCGTTTCAAGTTTCCTCTGTTTTTTTTTAATTCACAAATTTCAAAGTCTTGATAATCAGAAATGTCACAGATGATCGATCTACGTGAAGATAAAAAATCAACAAATCTTCACAAATTACAACTAATTGAATACAAAAACATCGCCACAAACTCGGTATGNAAAAAAAAAAAAAAAAAACACTTTCTTGCGGAAGAAGAAAGCTCTGATTAATTTACTCTGTTACAGGTAAAAACTCGATTCAAAACCATCAGCGATGGATTAAAAACATCTAAAGAACTCGCAAAGGTTTTAAAACGGATCAATGAACTCGGAGATGATCATAAGACAGCAAGCAACCGTTTAATCTCTGCTCTAATATACGAATTAGACAGAGCAAGATCTTCTCTAAAACATCTAGCGAGTGAATTCAATACAGAGGAGGAAGAAAATCGAAAGATAAGAGATAAGCTACAAGAAGAAGCGATGGTTGAGAGAAAACTCCGGCAACAAACAGAGAAGATGAACAGAAGATTAGGAAGAGAACTCGCAGAAGCTAAAGAAACAGAGAAGAAGATGAAAGAAGAAATGGAAAGAGAGAAGAGAGCTAAAGATGTTCTTGAAGAAGTTTGTGATGAATTAGCTAAAGGAATAGGAGATGATAAGAAAGAGATGGAGAAAGAAAGAGAAATGATGCATATAGCTGATGTTTTGAGAGAAGAGAGAGTTCAAATGAAGCTTAATGAAGCTAAATTCGAGTTCGAAGAGAAACACGCCGCCGTTGAGAAGGTGAAGAAGGAGCTCCGGAGAGTTTTTGATGGTCAAGAGTCATCGGAGATTCGTCGGATTTTGGATGTAATCGATGGAGATGGAAGTGATGATGAAGAGAGTGATCTTAAGTCGATTGAGTTGAATATGGAGAGTGGGAATCAATGGGGTTTTGTTGATCGCAGGAAAGAATCAAGATTTGGTTGCTCCGGTGATGATTCTGATGATCAAGTGGAGAAGAGATCAGTGGTGGTTGATAATGGGGAAAGAGATGAATCTTTGAAGATTCTAAGAGATTATATTGTTTCGAATGGAAAGTTAAACGGTTCTTCGTCGTCGGAAAAGTGGAATCAAGTGAATTTACCAAACTCGGCGTTTGTGTAATCGCCGGTGATAACAATTATATTTTTTTAAAGTATATATTTTTTCTATGTTTGTAATTTTATTCGATTTAAAATTTTGAATTTAGTGTTGGATTTTTTCCGCCTCTTACAACTAACACAGAATGCTACATTATTTTTTTTTTTGTTTGCCTAAAATTAAT
The DNA here is from genome assembly GCA_900406425.1 of Iberis pinnata. NCBI lineage: Eukaryota > Viridiplantae > Streptophyta > Magnoliopsida > Brassicales > Brassicaceae > Iberis > Iberis pinnata. The sequence continues at coordinate 2,989 of OVBE01001417.1, read as the reverse complement.
TTAGGGCGTTTGAATATTTGGATTTTTCTGGACAAAATTTTGAATAGTTTTTGATCCAAATATAAGATACTTAAAAAATATTTGAAATATCCAAAGTTATCTAAGCTATGTAACTGAAATTTAAGTTAATCAAATCACTTAAAGTACCCCAAAAAAATTATCTAAACATAAGCGTAAAATTCTACTAGAAAAATAAAAAGTCATTATAAATTCACATTTTTGATGTATCTTTCTATTTAAAAGTAAATGTAGTAATAAAATTTTGGTCACAAAACTCAAAAGGTCTATAGTTCAAAGTTTAACTAATAACATTATTAAAAAAATGGTTCAAATAAACTGGTACTCTTTTCGGAAATTAGCTAGCTAATATCCAATAATCAAACTGAATAGCCCAATTCAGTTCGATTTAGTTTCTTAATTTCTGTTTGAATATCATACCGCGGTTAATATCCGAGATTTAACATTGATTTATAATACACTAATCAATTGATAACACTAGTAATCAACGCCGGTTCACAAATTTTAGAAACCTCTAAAAAGAAAAAAAATTCGAACTCTCATATATTTAATTTATTTAAAAAACTAATAGATAAATTAATCAATTATTAATATATTAGATTTTATTATAAAACTTTTTACAAATATAAATAAAATACAAATAACTATTTGTTATTGTTACTTTTAAATAACTATTTAAAAAATAAAAAATACAATTTTTTTTAAATGAGTCTTACGTTAACAGTTCAATGGAGGGATATGGGACGGTCGTCCCTAATGTCCTCCCTACTGAACCGCCTCTTAATAATATGTTTGTGCCATTTTCTTAATAATATAAACATTTTACAATATTAAGCAACAGTATGTTAGATGTGAGCTTCTATGCTGAATTGCTGATGGTAAGTTAGTAGTGGGTAATATAAGAATCTCAATAAACTCATTTTCATCAAATTGGAGGAGAGTTTGCATTGTAGATATTTAATAGTAAATAATTTTGTTTCACATTTTGACGTATAATTGCTGATACACACATGGAAACGGCCAAAAAACACATGGTAACGTCAGTATAAATTAGACAATAATCATTGTAAGAATTAGAATAAGAACAATTAACAAACAATGATGAGATATATAATTGAAGTAAGAAGGGATTAGTCTATGATTTTGATTCAAATATGAAACAAAAAAGGTTGTCATATACTATTATTGAATGGATATTGAATAGCATCAGTCCATCTTCCCATGTGATTTTGTCTCTAAACTATCCATTACGTTTTCTCAACCTATTTGTTTTGTCGTAAAAGTTCAACCAATAAGTTTCAAAAAACTAATGAGGTGACCAGAGAGAAAAAAACAACAACATGAATTATCCATTTTAGCATTATAAATTTCCAGTTCAAAATCAATCGGTAACGGATAAATTAGCTCGTATCCCTCATATATCAACTTTTGTAACTTTAAATTTCATCTAAAATATATTATCACTAATAATCTATGCAACTTAAAGACTCAAATTAAACGGAGTGATCTTGATTTTAATGGTATATGTAATCTATGTAGGTCCGTGTAAAACCGGAGGAAAACGATTTAAACCTTTTCAAAAACGATTGAAAAACTGAAATAAAACGATATGCGGAGTCGAGATTGATATCTCTTTCCTTAATTCTTTAAATCGCCCGTAGTGTCACGGTTCTTAATGCGATCTAAGAATCCCAGGATACAACCGCAGGGAGACCGTTTCGAATGCACTTGAAATCGGAATCTGTCGAACTTAGAACGAACGATGTAATCTCGAGACTCTACTTACTGTTTGAGAGAAGAGAAGAAAACGTGTGAGAGATTGTAGGATTTTTCTGTGTGTAAAAAGTAACGGAATGAATGAGACGAGTTAGAAATTTAAAGAGGAGCGTTGAGATCATAACAGTTGAGATCGCGCGGAACGTGCCCGAGATTCGCGGAGCGAATTAAGGCGAAAAATCTGAAGTTGTTATAGACCTGGTCATCACGCGAGCTGGAGAGAAATTTTGTTCCGAAATTAATTTCGGTTCAAGTTCTGGTCCGGTTTAATTTTAGTAAATCGAACCGATAACATATTTATTTTTGGGCCTAAAATCCACAGAAAAAGTCTATAGAAATTTTCTCAAAAAAAATATATCTTGACTAGGACTATAACATTCCCAAAGACCCAAAAGTCCCGCGTCGCGTCGATCGGCGGCGGTGCGCGTGTGGATGGCCCATCTCTCTCCAATACATCATAGTGTACCCAAAACCAATTGAACATAAACATGCACTCTTCCATATACTCCATCTGTTTTTAATTATAAGATGTTTTGAGTTTTTCACACCTATTAAGAAAACAAAATTATTGTTACCCATAAATATCTTGTTTTTTTAAATGTACAATTTTCTATGATTATAAACCAATAATATTTTGTCAAATTTACAAATACTGAATTAATGTATTTTGAAATTTGTAATTTGCAATTAAAACTACATTGAAATGTGAGAAAATTGTCTAATTAAAAACAACTTTTTAACTCTAAAACATCCTATATATAAAAACAGAGGGAGTATATACTAGTGGAAAAAGTTTCTACTAGCAATGTGGGATAAAAACCACTTAATGGGTTTAATCAACAGTAAGTCAACACTTTTGTGTTTATGCATTTTTAAGTTGATCTCTTTACATCTCCATTTCTCATTCAAAATGCACTCAAATTTGACAAATGAATATTCTAACTTATAGTGCTCGTTATAATGATTCCGATGCACTCATAATCCGGTCATTTCAGTGAACGTCTTCACCGGAAAGATAGATGGAACATTAGCTAAAATACTTATCAAATTATTGAGTTCCAACAATCTATTCCATCTTCTTGGATTCATTTATTTAACAAAAGTAAATGGTTCAATTTCACCTTATAAAATGAGAAAATTTTTTGTTATGCCATAAAGGGCTGGTAATGTTTGTGGAAATGCCACATGGGCCGAG